>JAACJT020000038.1:709565-726900 GCA_009936485.2 Gymnarchus niloticus
CTTCACCTCCTCATTCTGATCCTCATACACCTTAGAGGAGACATGACTTCACCTCCTCATTCTGATCCTCATACACCATAAAGGAAACATGACTTCACCTCCTCATTCTGATCCTCATACACCTTAGAGGAGACATGACTTCACCTCCTCACAATTGTTCCAGCTGATTTATCTGAAATGATTACTTTTCTTAGGAATTTTGAGGTGAACTCCTCGTATATAAAATTTAAAATAGGTTATTTTTTATCATCTCATAATATGTCTAAGCACTTGGAACATTGTTGACAAGAATGCACCAGTGAGAGTGGAGGGGAAGAGCAAATGTATTAGACAGTGAGTCTCTCCACTTTCTTAGGTCTCAAAATTTTCATGGTGGATTTTAATTAAATAAGAATGCCATTATTAGTAATAAGATCCTTGCTAGTGTGTATGTACTATTGTACTTTTTACTTAATGGTAAAATATGTTCAAATTCTTAAAATACAGCAAAGTCATTTGCTTTAAATAACAATCGCATCTGTCAAACACAAAGATATGTTGTTGTTGTCCTTATTACAGTAAAAAAAAAAAATGCAGTGACAATTCATCCATTCATTTGCAGTACCAGAATTTGTTTTCTTTTTTTTTTGCTCTGGATGTGAGAGGTCTTGTTTACAAGAGGCTCAGCTGTCACTCCAGATCGCTCGTTGATCAGTGGCCCTCTGTCAGTTATGGCTGGGGGGGTGACGAGTGACCCCCCTGCATTGCGTCGTTGCCGACAGTGACAGTTGCTGCTAATGACAGCGTACGCTGGAGGTGGGGGCTGACACCTGCTGACCACCTGAGGTCTGTGAAAATGCCCGTTCCCCTCTACCCGGCTATCTGATATCAAATCTAATGACAGTCCATCTTGCAATGTACAGCCAATTTGTAGACATATAAAAAGAAGTGTCAATTTAGGGTTTTAAATTGTTGCTAGGAAACAACATAACTACGTAACGGCCTCCTTTTTAATCAACGTTGTCAATAAAGCCTGTTTCCCTAGGAAACACTCCTGCGAGACCGAGTGGGCATGGTGACGTCATGAATATTCAGTGTCTCCGACCTGGCTGGACAGACAGCATTGTAACACAATTACAGCGAGACACACTTCTAACCTAAAATGGACCCAACCCCCCCAGCATTTTCAGCCAATTATTGTGAAATAACACTGACAGATTTTCTCAGGTTTTTTTTCTGTTTTATTTCCATCAGCTATTTGTAGAAATGTTACGTAACTCAAACAAAGGCCCGGTATTGACAACATTCACATCTGTAAGTCTGAGTGTTTTGCACGGTTGTAAGGTCTAACCTTCTTTCTCTTATGGGACTCCCCTCCATATAGTGTGGGATGAGTCTTTCTCGGTAATACAGACAGCGCTGCCCATCCCCCTTCAGCTGGATGGTCCCTGGCTCTGCGCCCTCACCCACAAACCTGTGTAGACGCCAAGGCAAATGGAGGCGCCTGGCGCCCAGACGTGCTGAAGGATAAAAGCAAGGCGGGGTCTGAAGGGAGGAACATGATAGCCTCCCAAACACAGATGACATCCATGCAGGAGAGCGGCACTTCAGTAATGAAAACAGCAAGAATTAGTTATGCCTACAGTCTTTGGCAAAAAGAAGACATTTTTGGCCTAGAGACAAGGCACTTGAAAGTCCAGTTGACACAAGGGAGGAGATTAACTGGGGCATGATGGGATAGTGGAAGAAATATCAAACTGAAGCACAGTGCAGTAGAGGATTGTGGGGGAAGACGTGGCCTAAAGCCAGATGGGCTAGTTGATTAGGGTCCAAGGCTTGTCTCTCACAGTCATGTTCCTGCATAGGGGGGGTGGCGTGCCCCAACAGCAGCGCCCTGCAGGAGGTGCGCAGCTGTAACGAGCACCCGTGCACCGTGTACCACTGGCAGACTGGGCCCTGGGGCCCCTGCAATGAGGACTCCTCCGTCTCCTCGGTCAACGCCACAGCCAGCCGCAGTCGCGAAGCCTCCTGCTCTATCGGCATGCAGACACGCAAGGTCATCTGCGTCCGGGTCAACGTGGGTCAGGTGCCGCCCAAAAAGTAAGCCGCCAGCCTCTCTCAGCCCCTCAGCCACCAGCCCCCCCACAGGCAACACAGCTTCAGGCTCTTTGATCACGTCCCCCCTTCTTGCCTGAGCACTGATGTCCTCCACGTGTCACCTGGAAGTGTTCCTATCCTCCATTTTCTCTTGCATCCGGATGGCCAGTGAGCCGACGGGGTCACAGCTGGCCACCTAAGTGTCTGTGTTCCCGCCACACACCATCTGCCAGGCTGGACTTTCATCTGCATGCTCCTTCCTCTAATGCATAGGAGAACCACGGCCAGCTTGTCGCAGGTTCTTGAGTCAATTAATCACCTGGCTGCTGTGCACCTTTGGTCCCTGAGGAATGCTTTGTAGAGGACCCCTTTAAAGACCTCAGACACCAGCCACCCCCAGCAGAAAGATCTATGAAGCAGCCTGGAGCATGCAGTCCTAGAACCACCTCCCTCCCCGGAGCCTCTGCTCCTCAGGCAGGCCTGTGTTACGAACCGTTAATTTTCCCTGCCGACATTTGGTGCTGTGCTACACACAGGTGTCCCGAGAGCCTTCGACCGGAGACGGTGAGGCCATGCTTGCTTCCGTGCAAGAGGGACTGTGTGGTCACTCCCTACAGCGAGTGGACGCCCTGTGTTTCTTCCTGCCAAGCAGGTAGGCCCCACACGTCTGCCATTTCTCTCACCATCAAAGCTGTTTCCCAGCATTTAATACAATAGGCAGATATATCACCTTGCTAAATGCTCCCAGCCATTGATCTGCTTTAATTATTATTAACTGATCAGTGCTCAAAGTTATTCAACTAGTCATTTGACTTCATGTTGACTTCTCCATTGCAGATGTTTTCAAAATGACAGTTTCTGCTTTGACGGGGGCATTTTTTGGCGTGAAGGGAATTGATCAGCAAAGAGAATTTCATTTATCAGTGTTGCTAGGCAACAGTATTTTTTTTGTAATAGGACCCTATCAGATGTGGTTATGCTTAAAGCTGGTGCACTTGTGAAAGCCTTTTCTGCTCCACCGAGACCCGCAAATGAAACACTTTTGGGGGGGTGGATTTTGTAAAATTTAGTTTTGCTAATTTCAAAATTTTTACATTTTAATGTGGCACCCAGTCCTCATTGGCCTAGACTCAGCTACTCAATACCCACCATGTCCGATCATTATCTGCTATCAGGAACGTATTAGGAAACCCCTCTTCTAGTAAGGGGTGGGTGGTACCACCTGGAGAGGAGAGGCAAAGCCAGCTTCTTGTAAATAGAAAGAGTCACATGTCACACCGGCTTGATGTGTGTATCAGGAATGTGTATTTTTTTTTTTAATCGATGAAACCCATTAGACATGCTTAAACAGGCTGGCCTGGGTGGACATTTTGAAAAGTCACCTTTGTCAAAGTGGTTTCTCAGTCTTCTCTGGACACGGTCACATTGTTCTCAAACAAAGCAGGAATATTTGATATATAAAACACGCCTTTAACCAGTAATGTATTTCAGTCTGGATTAACTGTTTTCCTTGAAAGTATTTTCCTATTTGTATACTAATGTATTGTTACATTTGTTGCACATTTTCCAAGTTTAAATGCACTCCTGTCATCCTAATATATATATAATTTTGAATAATGGGAAAAGCAGACAGGACACTGCATCGGCTTTACCGCGGGCTGATAATTTGCATGCCGCTGTGTCTCAGGAGGTAACGTGAAAAGGAAGCAGTCCCGGCAACGCATCATCTTGCAGCTGCCTGCCAACGGTGGCCAGGATTGTCCCGATGTGCTGTACCAGGAACGGGACTGCGAGGTGCCGTCTGTTTGCCCCGGCTACAGGTACCTGTGACCGCAGCCTGACCCACATCTCGCCCGTCTGTTGTGGTGCATGTGTTTGCTCGGACAGTTCCTGAGCAAGACATACTTGTCCATTCCCGTGGCAGGTGGAAGACCCACAAGTGGAGACGCTGCCAGCTGGTACCCTGGTACATCCGTCAGGAGAGCCCGGGTGCACAGGAGACCTGCGGACCAGGGCTGCAGACCCGAGGTGACGTGTGGTCCTCATGTGTCGTGCAACTGGTCTCTACATGTCATATCTGAAGTTAGAGGAGCTCGTATTTAAGGTACAAGAAGCAACATCTCAGATAGTTCCAGTTTTTGCTGTTATTTAGTTGGACATCTGATCAGCAGCAGTCTCTCCAGAGTGTTCCCCAGCCTTGTTCCCTCTTCTGCCCAGGATATGGTTCAGGCCCACCATGACCCTGATCAGGATGAGTGGCTAGAAGATTAATGTGTGGATGCATGGATGTAATTTTACTCCTTTATGTAGCTGGACATGTTTATTGAAGCAGTTCAGGCCAAGTGTCTCAAGAGCTCCAGCTGGGACAGGAATAATTTGAGTCTGTGAGAATTGTGGCTAAAATAGTGATGCAGAGCCTGTCGACCCCATGAATCGTCTGAGGCCCTCTCTGTCATGACATCTAATGCCTTAGCATCAAGTACACCTTTGTACACATCTCAGCTTGGTATATTTTTAATTTCCAATCTTATCACCAAAAATTAGTTGAGAAAAATCTATGTTGTAGCTGCTGTCCAGCTTTCCTCAGTTGTAAATAATGTATAAATTAGCCTCCTTTTCCTAATTAGTGCATGCCAGTCACCCTAAGGGTGGGTTGTGACCACAAATAGTCCTGTTGTAACAAGCGTGAAATGACTAAGCAGGAGGCCAGCAGAGCTCACAGTGTTTGGTGATGAAGAGTTCAGCCTTCCAGCTAGTCTTGGTGAGGCCATTAGCCACTGAAATGATGCGTCCAAGGCTCCCCGAATGCTGTGTGTCACTTTCCGGTGAACTGGGAAATCGTGTATCGTGCCTTGATGAGGAGTGTCGTTGGGGAAGCAGAGCATTTTGCTGGCCGAATTGCTCTCATGGCTCGGACGCAAAGTCCCGTCAAGGCCTTGTTACGGAGGCAGAGCCAGAGCGGTGAGCAGATTATGTGGCAGATAAGGAAAAAATCTCAGCGAGCTCATGCTCTTATGATGAAAGGGTAACAGCAGTCATTACACGCTAGAGCTCCGAACTCAAGTGACATTACCGGTAACAGAACACCCTTCATACAAACTCTGGGAGAGGGGAATTTGATCCACACGTTTTCTTATTCACTCAGTGGCATTTCTCCATACCCATTTGCTTGATGCCCATTACGATTTACACCCACGCTGTCAGTAAATCACCTGTTCCATTCTGGTATCTGGAAGAGTGATGTCATCTGTCAAACGGGAATTAGCAATGGACAGAGTTACATACAGTTGTCGTGCCCGGGCCGATTTTATCTGTGAGTGTTAATCCTGAAGGATATCGCTACTGGTGAGTTTGAAGAGTAGTTAAAGTTAACAGCGACCGCCTGTCAAGAGGTTCTGCAGTATTTCTCAAATGGGACGTTCTCAGATTGCCTCATGTGATATCAAAGGGTTCCCCAGCTGCAACAGGGATCTTTTGCTCACAATTTACTCTTCAGCAGGCCATGACCATCAGGCAAGAGATGATGAAAAAAATAAATCATTCATATTTGAAATCTGCCAGGTTAACTTTTCTGATATATCCTCAAAAAATGCCACGTTTACAGAAAGGTGCCACAGTATTTCAGCACTTTAGAATGAAGAACTCAGCCACAGCCGTGCAATTTCACTTTGCCCTCTAATTTCAACATGCCCAAAACAGATAAGCCTTCTAACATCGGCTGTTATATTCAATAGGTGTAATCAAGTTGTATTCAGGGAATCTATTATTTCTGTTTGAGGCTGAATCCAGTTCGTTCGATGTCCTCTTTACCACAATAACTCCGCCTCTGTCCCTCCGTGCAGCTGTCTCCTGCCGGAAGCAGGATGGTGGGCAGGTGGATATTGGAGAGTGCCTGAAGTTCGCCAGCCCCATGCCCCCCATCACCCAGCCCTGCCAGGTCCCATGCCAGGAGGACTGCCAGCTCACCAGCTGGTCAAAGTTCTCACCTTGCTCTGCCGACTGTGGGGGTGTCAGGACCCGGAAGAGGGCGCTCGTAGGTATGGAACATGTCTGCACATGCTCCATGCGTGACAATTTATTTTTTACAGTCACTCGAAGATTTGAAAAGGCGTGCAATATATTTATTAGTCAACTTAATCTGCACTAAATGTGCTGTCAAGTGATCTATTTGTGCTGCATGTTTACAGTATTTACCATAAACCACTGCTAATGAGAATAAATACCAGCAATTAACACCAGCAATTTTCATGTTTCGTTATTTGTTAGTATAGTTTGTTTAAGAGAAAGGCAAGCTAAAAGTCATTTGTTTCACCTGTTTCCTGGCAGTTAGCCTGAGATCATGTAATTGGCTCTTGCATCAGCTTCTGCTTGTTAGCGGCTTTTATCACGTGTCCCTACATGAGGTCAAGAAAAGGTCCTTGGATCTCACGTTTCTAGCCAATTAGCTTTAGACTGGTCGGATTAGAGCATAAAAGATGTGAGGTTAATGGGTCTCATGATGGATTTGGACCAAGAGCTGTGCAGGGTACATAGAAACAGCTGAAGTGTCTTTTTGTTTTAGAGGGAATACCATGGGAGTACCATGGCACCATGTGGCGATGGGATGTTCTCAAATTCTGTCAAAATAGAGTATCTTGGAAATGTTGAGACTGCATCAATCTGATCAGATCTATCAGGCAATGCATGAAAATGAAGGGGCACAGTTTATTATCGGATTAACAATACCACGAAGAGTAATGATTAAACCTAAATATTTACCATAAAGTCAGCAGTGGAACAGCCTCGGTAGTGAGCCAGGTGCACAGCTGCATAAGCGGGTCCAAGACAAAGCTTCTCCATGTCAATTTGCAGAAGCAGCCAGATGAACTCAGTACAGAACAGGGGACTGTCGTTGATTCTAGAGAAGTATATCTAGTGATTAGTGGTGCCAAGAGACATCGGATCATAAGGTCTCAGAAGGTCTTCATCTGACCTCTGTGGAATGATTCATCTCAAGAAAAATATTATGTGTTAAATAATTATATCGGTGTTCAGGGGTGGGGGGAAGGTATGCAGGTAGGCTGCAGTTGGGCCCAGCAGCTGTCAGTCTGTCTGATTTCAGAGAGAATGTTCATACACTGGGTTAGAGCAGAGTCCTACTATCTCCTTATCTTGGGGTGGGAGTTGGAGTGCTCAATGCTGACTATCCTTGGCGAGCTACAGTGACGGTAGTCTTGCTCTACCGATGCGACAATGAATATTCCAAGGCTCTGCCATCACTATAATGTAATTTTTTGAGACTGTTTGTTTATTTTCATGAATCAGATTATTTTGGGAAATTTGTCAAAATCGGAGGTAAGAATTTTGATTTGCTCTCTGACTGTGTCTTGTCTGCACCTCCTCTGATTCTTTGGTCCCCACTCAGGGAAGAGCAAGAAGAGGGACCAGTGCAAGAACACACAGCTATACCCCCTGAGTGAGACGCAGTATTGCCCCTGTGACAAGTTCAACGCGCAGCCTGTGGGGAACTGGTCTGACTGCATCCTGCCTGAGAGCGGCCGTGTGGAGGGCATCCTGGGAATGAAGGTCCAGGGAGACATCAAGGAGTGTGGTCAGGGCCACCGCTACCAGGCCATGGCATGCTATGACCAGAACAACCGGCTGGTGGAGACGTCCCGCTGCAACAGTCACGGTGGGTGCACAAACCGACATGTATTACCCAGTATGCAGTGCTGCACTAAGGAGTAACCAAAACATGACCGAGAACTGATCATGCATACTTTCCGTTTATGTCATGTCGACAGGCCTGCGTCTATCAGGGCTGTGAACCTGAGAAGGGGTTTGAGACGGCTAGAGGGGGCTTGCAAGACGGGGGGGAGTTTTCCCCATCTTACCAGTTAATGATTCCAGTCTTCTACTTGTTCATCAAGGGCTGTAAAGGCAGGAAAACATTCTTCTCTGTGAGGAACGTGGTTGAATGTTTTGCTTCCTTAAACAGTTACTGTAAATAATTATTTAAAAATGAGGATGTAATCCTTTATTACTGCACAAAAAACAGTAAGGAAGCTCTGTTAAGGACTCCTGGCATCACTGCTCTCACTACAGACTCACACAATGCTTCAGCTGTTCCCTCAGAACAGGTGGGCAGTAAATATTTAACAATCAGGGTTTAGTAGATGTAAAGGTAATCTGTGGATAATGCAGTGTGAGAAACTGTGCAATTAATTCTGTTTGAGTACCATCAGAACAATAAAACAGTAGATGGTCCACATAGGAAGGGTAATCGTTCCCAGTTTATTTGTACTTTCTATCGCTCTGATTTTAGTTTCTGAGTTTTATCTAAATATAGCTAAATTTGTGCCCTTGTGAATATGTTTGGCTCAGAACTCACAGATCTCTGTTGAAAACTTAGTGCTATATGGAGAAAGCAGACAAGGATGGGAATTAGTTTGCTGCTGATGTACGTAACCTGAGTCTGCTCTTACTGGGGTCGTGGTCACGTAAGGTAGCAGAAACGTGGAGCGCATTGGACGAGGCTGGCTTTGAGATCAGAAGAACCTCCCAGTGAGAATTTGACATCAAAGTAATACCGAGGCGATGTTTAAAGCTGTCAGCAGCTCCCATTGCCTTTAGCACTTCCCTGAGAACCCTGATGCGTCCCGAGTGCCGTTTTCCAGATCGAAGCCCACGGGGGGGCGGATGAAGTGTGATGCCACTTTCCAATCTTCTTTGCAGGCTACATCGAGGAGGCCTGCATCATTCCCTGCCCGTCTGACTGCAAGCTGAGTGCGTGGTCCAGTTGGTCCCGCTGCAGCAAGTCGTGCGGCAGCGGGGTCAAGGTCCGGTCCAAGTGGCTCAGAGAGAAGCCGTACAATGGCGGACGGCCCTGCCCCAAACTGGACCACGTCAACCAGGTGAATGACCTGCTTGGGAGGAATGGCTGAATTTCCTGGTTTCTGTTCCCAAGCTCATCTTATCGGATACAAAACTGTTTAGAGACTATTTGCACACTCTAGAGACCACCCCCAAGATATCTGATATCACTCCTGCAGTTCATCTGCTTGTGGAAAGTTGCTATAGATTAACACTAAAAGCAGTAGAGATGTATAAAAACTTAGTACTTTCAGGATATTTATCATCATTATATTGCTGTGATGTACCTATGCACACGTCGTTATCGTCTGAGTTTAACGAGGTTCTACGCTGACAAGTACACTGAAATGCAGGTCATCTTAAAGCTGTTTTAACTTGCTTTAATCGTGGGCTCCTTTCTTTTTCCTACTGCCGGATGCATCATGTGACCTCGTCTTCAGGCCCAGGTATGGAAGACGAGATCCCTGTATAATGACAACAGCTACTGCTTTACTGTTTACCTGTCGTCATGGTTATCTTTGGACAGCTTTACCCAGAGTGCGCCCCCCCCAAAAAAAAACAGCTTGGTTGGTGTAGTTTCAGTGTGGATATTCTGGAGACAGAGTGCCACTTCACAACACTGTGTTTGTCATTTACTTGTGGGAAACTTTGTCACTTTATTGCAGTTGTATTTCATTCTAGTCCCCAAGTGTCATGAGGTGTTATAACCTAATCATAAAATTGACACAGACGGGCATCAAAATTCCTACTATAGAAGCAGATTGGAAGTTAAGTATGTATGGAAGTGAAAGCACCTGGCATGACGGCCTTCTGATGCCCCCCCTGCCCCGCCCCACCCTGCCCCGAAAGGTGTACGAGGTGGTACCCTGCGTCAGCGACTGCAGTCAGTACGTGTGGGTGGCTGAGCCATGGAGCGTCTGGAAGGTCAGCAACGTGGACCTGAAGGAGAACTGTGGCGAGGGTGTGCAGACCAGGAAAGTTCGGTATGAGCCAAAGCGTTCCCTCCTGACAGATGTAAGAGAGTGGGGGGGGTGAGGCAGCTGTGTTAACCCTCCCTGGCACCTCCCTCACAGGTGCATGCTGAACACCATTGACGGGCCTGCTGACCCTGTGGAGGACTACCTGTGCGACCCGGAGGAGATGCCCCTGGGGGCCCGAGAGAGCCGCCTTCCCTGCCCAGAGGACTGCGTTCTGTCTGACTGGGGCCCCTGGAGCCGCTGCACCCTGGTAAGGATGTGGTAGCTGGTCTGGACCTGGCCCTTAACTGCTGAACTGCAGAACAGGCTCAGGGGAGATGGGATGGAGCTCGTTTTTGGACCCAGTCCTGACAACAGTAATAGACATCAGTTGGGTCGTTACAGGGTGTGTATTTCACCCCCCCACACCGTCGTCACGGTGACAAAGAGACAGTCGCAGCATGTTCCTACCAGATGCTCCCACGCACACTTCTTGCCAATTTAGACCTCCGCAAGAGCTCTGTGACACCCAGTCAGGCCTGACTTCACACCAGTAGTAGGAGGAGGGGGGGTCACAGTGTGTGTGTGTGTGTGTGTGTGTGTGTGTGTGCGTGCACGTTCGTGAGGAGCTGTTGCAGTATGGTGTGACCAATCCCTTTGCTCAACTAGCCGTTACTGCCAAGATGCGCCCCCTCTGGGGGGGAGGGGTGGCGAGCCTCCTCGTTCCTCTCAGGGTGACTGACGGGCATTCTGCCCACACGTCTGTCAGGGAAGTTAATTTCTACGGATACAGTGGGGAAGAAAAAAATTACAAACAAATCCCACTAGGAATAAGGAGGAAAATAGCGCCACATCAAAACTGATTCTTTTCCTTTTTTAATCTGTGCAGAAAAAAGACGTGACAAATTGTGTCCGAGAGAAAGCAGGGGAGGAATTAAACTGTGAGGTGAAGAAAACAGGCAGACGAGTGCAGGAAAACTGAAGGGACAAAAGTGGTGAGATTTAGGAAGGGGTGGAGGCGTGACATAGACAGGAGTCGGGCTGAATATCAGAATGCCAAGCCAATGGCATCCTCATGAACATGACACTCAGTAACTACATCTGAGCTCCGCCTACCCAGAAATAAGGCAGGGCACTCGATAACTACATCTGAGCTCCGCCTACTTAGAAATAAGGCAGGGCACTCAGTAACTACATCTGAGCTCCGCCTACCCAGAAATAAGGCAGGGCACTCGATAACTACATCTGAGCTCCGCCTACTTAGAAATAAGGCAGGGCACTCAGTAACTACATCTGAGCTCCGCTTACCCAGAAATAAGGCGGGACACTCGATAACTACATCTGAGCTCCACCTACCCAGAAATAAGGCAGGGCACTCAATAACTACATCTGAGCTCTGCCTACCCCCTAGAAAACTGGCACAGCTGCAGGCAAAAAACAGAGCAGGTGCCTGAAATGGACGGTCTGGTCAGTTGAATGAAATGTTCCTTGGGCTCCTCAGCCGTGCAATGGGAGAAGCACGCGGGAAAGGACGGCGCACCCAATCCGCATGCCGGGGGCGGGGAGACAGTGTCCCACCCGCACGGAGACGGAGGCCTGCATCATGAATCGAAACTGCTACCACTACTCCTACAACATCACAGGTAGGGTGAGGTGGGCCTGAGGTGTAATGGCAATCACACGGGACACACAAGCGTGCGTGGAGCTCTATAAAAACGCCTTAGCAAGCACACACCTACGGGCAGGCAGTAGTTCTGCTTCTGAAATAAACACACTCTCACCTGCAGGGATCACATCCATCTGAGACACACAGAAACGAGATTTGTCACACCTTTACACACACAGGCTGGTATCACTCCCCTCCTGTACAGCCGTTCTTGCGCCCAGAAGGAACACCCCCCTGCCACATTGGCTGAGCCTCCTCCATTCTAGCAGCCCAGTATTTGCGGCACTCTGTTCCTTTCAGCGCTGGTCCATTAGGCAGCGCCACCATCTGATGGAAAAGCGGTGGCCTGAATGACGCCACCACGCAAGCACAGACGCACCAGCTTTGCCTCATGTGGAGGTCCTCTCCAGAGCCTCTTTGATAGAACCAGCATTAATTGCTCCTAAGGCGTAGGAGCTGGGAAATCCTTGGTGAAAATGGAACTTTGATTCAAAGCCAGAAGGAAAAGCTGAGAATGCTGTCACTAAACCTGAACAATCTGAACAGTCATGTAGGCCTACTTCCTGTTCTTACCTTAGTCCTAATGTTATCAAGATAAAGTAAAAAAAAAAATTCTGTAAATTTACAGTGAGTAGCTGAAATTTGCAATTTTATTACTTTAAGGCTATTTTTTACTTTCTGGAAGAAATTCAATGGACCAGTACTTTTTTTCCTCATCAAACGCTGTTACAGTACAATACATTTGAAAGATTTTATACGAAGAAAGGATGTACATAAATAAATCGCTGGCATTCACATTAATAAGTATAATCACTTCCCCCCACAGCGAGTGATGTGTTAATGGGGTTTCCTCTTTTTTGATGGCTTTGGTTAAGCAGTTTACTTTCATGCGATTTGAGATGAGAAGGCCCAGCACTGACAGATGGAGAAAACCCTCTTTCTTACTCGCATGGACAGCCTGTTTTGCACAAGCTGTGGAAGGTTAATGAGATATGGCACCGCGGCACCGAGAGAATAAGACAGAATATGGGGCCCGAGCTTAAAACAGCATGCTGCTCCCTCTGTGATTTCCACCTTCGGTCTTCGCTGCGTTCTCCCACGTAGAGGGACTCTCTAGGTCTTGAAGACCCATGATAGTGTGCTGAGGCACCCCCGCCTGGCTTCTGAGTGCCGTTTTCTCACCCCCGCAGACTGGAGCACGTGCCAGCTGAGCGAGAAGGCTGTGTGCGGGACGGGCATCAGGACACGCATGCTGGACTGCGTGCGCAGTGATGGAAAGTCTGTCGCCCTCAAGCACTGCGGGGAGGTGTGTTTCCAAAATGGGTGTGCCCATCCCCCCCCCCCCCCCCCCCAAAGGATTCTCCTCCCATTTGGCATGGACTCCCCAAACAATAAAAACTGACTTTGCATACTAGATACAACATTAACAAAACAAAACATGAAGACTCATACTTATTCCATGCAAGCCTAAATTCTGATAGTATTTTATATTATTGTCTTCTTCCATATCCTAATTCTTTGTATTACTTAATATTGTTATTGTCATTTTAATCTATGAAGATAAATATCTACACAATGAGCCCAGTTGGAACAGAGTTTGCTGACTCATGACGTGACCAAGGTCATGTGATGCTCAGTCCAGTTAAGTTATTGTGGTCAGTTCACGGTCACAGTCACACTTTGAACCTCAGAATCACCCACCTCACTGCTAGGCTTGAACGTTATCCATCCTTCTCCCTCCCCACTGCTGTTCAGCAAGAGGCAGAAGTGGGTGGAGAGATTAAAGAGGTAGTTAGTCAGAAAGTGGTGCCTTTGGTCTGCGTAAGTAGGGACAGGGTGTGGGTGGGAATCATGGGACTCGAACCTCACACCAGCATGTCACCTCCCCCACAGCTGGGCTTGGAAAAGAAGTGGCAGGTGAATGCCTCCTGCACAGTGGAATGCCCCATCAACTGCCAGCTCTCTGATTGGTCAGCCTGGTCCGGATGCTCCCACATGTGTGGCCTTGCAGGTAGACCTCTACCACTGTCCTTGCAAAAAAAGCACTCAGTGTCAACTGATGGTACAAAGTCTACTGGTTTTGTCATTCCTGTAGCAGAAAGCCTGTAAGGTGCCCCTAGAGAGACAGCAGATACCCTAACTATCCCATAAATCCATCCATCCATCATCCATTCCTCTTCTGTAACCACTTTTCTAGCTCGGGGTTGCAGACACTCGGGAGCCCCGCAAAGACAGAGAGACTCCTTGGACAGGGTGACAGATTGCTTCCGTTCACACACACACTTAGCCACAAACAGTTGTGTCTTTATAGCATTGCGGGGATGTTATTTATTTATGGTGGCCTAACCCATGTCAAACGTCCTCCCAAGGTAAAAAGTAACAGGTTTTCATCCCTCCAGGGGACAATGTGTCCCCATAATGTGGTAACAAACTTGTCCACACACACACACACACACACACACACACACACACACACACACACACAATCAATGGGCAATTTAATGACTCAGGTTCATCTAACCACTAGATTGCAGGTGGAAACTGGAGTATCCAGAGGAAAGCTATGAGGAGAACATAGAAAGTCAGCAGACTGCTTCATAACCAGAAACTGTAAAGCCGCAGTACTATTCAGTGAGCTGCCACAACTCTCCTGTTTTAACACGCCGCGTTAATTTTAGCTTAAGAGCTAATCACACTGTTCCAGTGGTTAAGTGAAAAAGATCAGAGTGACGCTGAGAAGCAGCCGGGAGAAGCGTAATAGTATCCCAGTGTGTAATTCTAGCTCACCAGACAATTGATTGTGGTCCATTAGGTCCGTCTGTCCAGGACCCTGGGGGCCGATCCAGTGTATAGAAGAGGCGTTTGAGAGCACGGTCTGGATGTGAACGAAGCTGGCAATGCTTTTAGTGGCCGTCGGTTTCCCGAACGGAGAGCCTCTAAAAGGACAAGGGCCTAAAAGCCTGTAAATCTGGATAGTTGCTGGGATTTATAGCGACGGCGATGAAGATGATTATTGTTACTTTGGTTTTTATTATGAGTGATAAGAAACATCTGATGAAGATTATTGTTTCTGTATAGAGTTTTAGCCAGCAAATGGGAGCAGCATTATTATTCCTGCCCAGAGGCAGGGTTTGAAGTCGAGCACCAAGCACACAGGATCCATTAAGCCTGTGTACATAATTTAAGCACCCCTGGTGGTGCTTGTGTTGGCCCACGCTGCCCCCCCTAACTGTCCCCCACCTGCTGTTTCCTGGAGTGCCACACCCACCTAAAAGGGGTTCAGAGAAAGACATGGGGAGAGGAGTGATCTGATAGGCCTATTAAACTAAATGTCTCTGTCTGACACTGCAGGGGGGCTTGGGAGGGGGCAGCATTGGGCCTGATGATGGCTGTCAATGGGCAGCTGGAGAAGCTGGATCATGTGAGATGGAAGATGTGGCCTGGGGGTCTAGAAGACCCGGTACCACAAATCATGCCAGCGCTGCTCCCCCCCAATGCTTCGGGGGAAGGAACGCAGTGGGTAATGAAGAAGGCTAATCGCACGTGCTGATGATCGGGAACCCAGCTCGTGCTCGCGTGGGTGGTTCTGATTTTGATGGATGAGTGGGTATGGAGGGTACGGCATTCTGGCAAGACTGTCCCTGCATCTCTGATCATACCAGGGGTGCTGCCCGTGTAATAGACTCTAACAGGAAAATACTGAACAAGCCAAATGAAGGCTCTGAGTTCTTTACAAAATGTTTTGTTGTGTGTCACTCTTAAATTTTACAGCCCCACAAAGGATTTGAAATTCATTTTACATGAGTAGACCATCAGATTCTGTGGACACTTGTCACGTACAAACTGAAATTTATTGCCATTTCTTCACATTTTCTTTTGGACAGCACCTTAGCTACAGGGTCACTCGTGTCATAAAGGTTTTCTCTGGTGGATGAGAAGATGGCACCTTATTGTTCCGCCTGGAGAGTTTCAGGCGACTTAATAAAATCCCATTAATAACAGAAAGAGAGAATCACCCCAGGCCCTCATTCTTCAGAGGAAGAGTGGAGAACGGAGTGTTCCTTCTTTCCTGATGTTTCCAAGCCCCAGCTGCTGGTCCGCCATTGAATTCAGAGTGTCAGAGCAGAGACGAATGCTCAAAGTGGGTTCTGGCTGAACATCCACCCTGTGGCATGTTCAAAGGTGCTCAAGCTGTACCAGAGGTAAAATGGTGCAGCAGTACTGCTGTATTCGTGAGCTGTGGTCCAAGGGTGGTGACCTTTAGGGAATAGGGTTATCTATCAATGCTGAGTGGGTACATCTCCAATTCTCCATCCATCAATCTGAGGCTCCTTTTTTACCCAGTAGTGTCCATTAAATTAAATCACACCTTCTGAGCTGCTTGAGTTTCCAGTTGCTTGTACTGCTTTCTCTCCTTTACCACATGCTGCCTCACCTTCACTGCGGCCCCTCCTTCACTTGCTGCTGTCCCACCTCATCATCAGACGTTGTACTCCTTGGTTAATGCTGGCATTCTCTTGCACTTGCTTCCTCAGGGAAGATGTGGAGAAAGAGGACTGTGACCCAGGCGTCCCAGGGGGATGGGCGGCCGTGTCCAATGCAGATGGAGCAGTGGAAGCCTTGCCCTGTCAGGCCGTGCTACAGGTGGCACTACGGCCCCTGGTCAGAGTGCAGGGCTGAGGTGAGCTTCTCTGTCCATCTGTCTGTCTGTCTGTTTGCCTGTCTGCTAATCTTTCTCTCTGCTTTTCTGTCTTTTTAACAACATGTTTGTCTGTCTGTTTTGCTATTCCTCTCTCTCTGTACCTGTCTGTTTGTCTGCCTTTTTATCAGTTTGTCTTTCTGTCTGCACTTTTTAATCTCTGTTGTCTCCTACAAGGCCAACCTACGGAATCCGACTGTAGGTTTTATGGATGTAACCGCGCTGCATAGCTAGTTTTAACAATTCAGTAAGCTGAATTTATTGCAGAGTTGTCAGCAAGACTTCAGACGTTTATTTGAGAGGCAGCCCCGTGCTCTGGTCTTTGCAGGATGCTAAGTGCGGGACGGGCCTGCGATGGCGGAACATGACATGCTTCGTGTCGGACGACACGTTGGAAGGGGATGGCAGTGTGGTGGACGAGGAATTTTGTGGGGACTTGGAGCTCTCGGTAGATGGGGACAAGCAAATCGTCCTGGAGGAGGCATGCATTGTGCCCTGCCCAGGTAACCCAGCCGTCTTATCCGATGGCTCCTTGCATCACAATTCCTCATCAGCTCTTTTGTGCAAAGTCTTGATTATCTCAGCAGATGCCCTCCACAATCTAATAAATCTGCAAAGCAGGTAAATTATTGAAGTGGTTCCCATTAAATGCCTTTGTTAAAAGTTCCCCAGGAACACGCCACGAGAGTGTATTTGATTAATCAGCCTAGTTCTGGTTCTTCACCTTCAGGACTAGCTCCAACTGCTGATGATTGGCTAAGCCTGAGAGGTTCTGCAGGTGGTATCATTTCCTGACAAACCTGCCCCCTTTCTTAACAACGCCCCCTTTTATAAATGATTATAATCTCTGATATATCCAGAACTGGGAGAAAAGTTTAAATGATTCTGTACAGCATGGTAAATGTGTGAGTTTGGTTTGTGTTGTTGTTTAGTCACGCAGTTGTGTCTGACTCTTCGCGACTCCATGGACCACAGCACACCAGGCTGCCCTGTCCTCCACCGCCTCTCAGAGCCTGCCCAAACTCATGTTCATTGTTTCCACTACACTGTCCATCCATCTCATCTTCTGCCGTCCCCTCCTCCTTT
>JAACJT020000038.1:727000-759416 GCA_009936485.2 Gymnarchus niloticus
TACACGGCTTAGCTCATAGTTTCACTGAACTACGCAAGCCCCTTTGCCACGACAAGGCAGTGATCCATTGAAGGGGGTTTGGTTTGTAACTGACATGTAATCTTCTTTAATGCTAGCTGCCCCAGACTAAAATTAGTACCTCTATAAATTGCAGTGGTTTGTTATCTTTCAGCAATTTGTGGCCATATTGCTGGAAAAATGTATCTTTTTCTTGTGTGTCTTTTAACATTGTGCTTTAGATGTAATTGATAAGGTCCATTTTGGAGAAATAAACTGCAGACCAGACAATCTCATGGATACTTTGTTATAAATAACTGAGAATCGTTCCCAGGGTTTTTTTCCCAAATGCACGCCACTGACACGCACAGTGTGTGGCAGAAACAGAGGAATGTGACGTGGGTTTGCGTTTCTGCAGTGAGCAATGACAGTAATGAGGAGATTCACTCTTATCACGCTGGACAAGTGCGAGGATGAAAGTGCATGCGTGTGTGTGCACAAAGTCTTTTGACCGGGCTACTCAAATTGAGTAGTACTAGAAGTCTGTACTGACAGGAAGATGTCTTGCTTTTTTAATGACATTAAACTGTTGAATGCTGAATTTTTTTTTAGTCTGCTTGTCACATTGCTGATGAATCCAGTGTTAAGTGCTCCAGGGTGGGAAAGCTGGTATTCAAAACAAACTCGCATCTAAGAAAATTTTTTATGACTTCCTAAACTGAATTTATAAACAAAATATTTGGCTGGATGCTGTGACATTAAGTAAATTTCCTTGGCTGCATAAATACTATAGGTTCTTACTTAATAGGTATGACTGTCAGCTGAAATTTGAATAAAGGTCCGTGTTAGATAACAGATATTATCATTACATACTCTGTAGCAGGTTGAGAGGTGGAGGCTTGAGCAAGGTGCACAACAGCAAGGTTCATACTGACCAAAGTTTATTATACAGTAAATTGGGGACGATGTCCCTTTAAGAAAAGGTATGACCAAGGTGCACAACAGAAAAGTTCATACAGACCAAAGCAGTTCATTTCACAGTAATTTGGGGATGAGGTCCCTTTAAGAAAGAGTATGACCAAGGTATACAACAGCAAGGTTCAAATGACCATATGTTTCCCCCAGTCCAGATACCTGGCCCTTTAACAGCAATGACAAAACTATTAGTCCACACGGGGCCAGCTGGGCTTCATTATTGTTCCGCTTGTGGGCGCAGAGCCAGTGATCTATTGCCATGGAAACCAGTTGCTTACTGCTGTTAGCCTCACACCGTCTTGCGGTGCACAGCTGTGCTCATGTAATTACACGCATACTACTGTAAAGATCTCCCCGACACGATTCCAGGGGACTGCTACCTGACGGACTGGATGCCTTGGAGCCCATGTCAACTGAGCTGCGTGAACGGGGCAGACCTCGGGCTTGTCTCCATCCAGGTCCGGTCCCGGGCTGTGATGGCCCAGGAGCCTGAAAACCTGCTGCAGTGTCCCGAGCAGGAATGGGAGTCCCGGCCTTGCACAGGTCAGGGGTCACGGTTCAGATTCTCATTCACTGTTTAGCTCCTTGTCTATAAAGGATTCTTGCTAAAGTATGTGACCTGGACTAACCTTTTTGATTAAAGTTAAAACGTGAAGAATTTCAAGTCTCTTTTCATACAGGTAATTTAATCGCAAGGTTTGTCGCTTGCCGAAAGCTTAATTCTGTCTCGCGTGCCTGTGTCGAATTTCCCGATTCTCCATAACATCTGGGAGATTGCGGTGTCTGGGCAGTTGCTGAGGCCCCACCTCTGCGCTCGCACGCTATGTTACTGTCCCAACTGTGCTCTCTGCTTCACACAGATGGGAAGTGCTACGAGTACAGGTGGATGACAGGCGCGTGGAGAGGGTCGTCACGGCAGGTGTGGTGCCAGCGCTCCGACGGCTTGAATGTCACAGGTACAGGAAGCTCACTTTTGCAGAACATGCATGTACAGTCAGAGCCTGCTCCTCTCAACAGCAAACCATGTGGCCGCAGCTGAATGCGTACAGCATAGTGACAGGATTCAGAGGTTTGGTTAATGTTTGGTTGGGCAACAGAATGGCTAAGATATGTGAGCTAAGTGATTTTGAAGTGGTGCCAGATGTGCTGCCTTCAGCATTTCAGAAACAGCCGCCTTTCCAGGATTTTTCGCACATTAGAGTGTTTATTGTTTACAGAGAATTGTGCTTTAAACAAAAAACGTTCGGTCAGCAACAGATCTGTTTGCGAGAACTCCTCGTTAACGTGAGGGTCTGAGGACAATGGCCAGACTTGTTATAACTAAAAGCAAATTCACAAGTGGAAAACATTATGGCACCTAAAACAGTAGTACGCACTCTCAAGTGGGCCTGTCTACCGCATGTGTAGTAGGCTAATAACACATTAGCAATGCCTTGGAACAAAATTACATTTTCATATTTATTAATTCGAAAGATTTTGTTGCAAGCAGAGTACAGTGAGGGAAATACAGCAATCATGTAACTGATAAGAAGCTTCCTACGTCACATCTCCCGCGAATATTTTTCATCTTTAGACCCTCACAGATAGAAGATTGATGGTGCTAATCAAAAACTGATTACCGGTATAACGCACAAGAAACAATATCTGGTAACAAGCTGTGACATTTCAAGTAAACAGAATTTCACCTGCCAGCAATGTCAGTTTAGCTAAGGTGGATGCCATTCCGTGCAGTTAACGGAGTGAATCACAATCCCACCAAGTAACAACGGATAAAGAAAACACAGGCATATTGGCGATTTCTTAAAATAACTGCATTTCTCATCAGTTTTACGTTGGCGAGAGTGAGGCATACAGCTTCTGTAGCTCTGGGCATGCTCGTCTTCAGAAATTCACCATCAGCATACGGTTCACACTAGCTAGCTTTCACAGCCACATCACTGGTCTCCCGACTGCAATTAAACAAGTACTGCTGCTTCTACAGACCCGCCAGCAATTCCTTCATTGTGCTCCATTTCTCTTGCAAGCCTTTTTCAGCTCGGTGAGTGTAATAGTGGTGTCAAATATTATATATTGCTTCAGCACTCTAGCACACCCCTAGTGGAAAAGCTGGCAGGGATTTTTACCTTTAAAATTGTAATTTTTCAATTCACTGTGTCCGTATTCGAAAATCATCTTGCAGACTGGATTTGAACCTTTTTCAAAATTATTTTTCATCGCTTTACGTGGGCCATATGAAATGAAGCAGAAGACAGTATACGGCTCGCGGAGTTTGACACCTGCACAGTAACCGTGAGCCTGGAGCCTTTCCCTGGAATCCAGGGTGTGGGACATCTTCTTAGTTATATCTTGCCATCAATTCAATTCAATTCAATTTTATTTATATAGCACCTTTAATAAGGAGCATTGTCACAAAGTGCTTTAAATAGTCCCAGGCCCAAGGTCCCCAGAGAGCAAGCCAAAGACAACAGTGGCAAGGAAAAACTCCTTCAGGATGAAGAAACCTTGGAAGAAACCAGACTCAAGGGGGAAGCCCAACCTCCTCTGGTCAGTACCAGACAGGACAAGTTCATTAAGTTCATTAATATAATATGAATAACAATGAGTTCAGTTTCAGATTGACAGCAGCATATTGGAAGGGGCAGTCAGGTGATCGGGTTGAGGAGCAGGTTCAATGGCTCAGATGACAGCAAGCTGGTCAAGATGGACAGGTGATGGAAAGGGAGGGCACAGTAGGCCAGCAGACAAATAGGGAGATCTCTTAAATCCGGATCTCTGAAAGGAAAACCCCAGACCAGGGGGTGGGGGAAGAGAGAAAACTGCATGAGCAAAGCAGCAATTTAAGAGGGCAAAATAATTGCAATAAAGCACCAAGAGCTCTGACTATATATTGCAGCATAACTATGAGAGAGAGGCCAATGGAGACACAAGCATGAAGAATCCCTGAACACCAGCACTTCAACAACACGTAGCAACATGTGAAGCAGGAGTGACAGCACTGACAGAACAGTTCATCCAAAGTCGATGGTACTGATCCCCATCCACCTCCACACCTCAGACTATAGCCTAGGTGGGGAGTGAGTAGCTACCTAAGGTCTCTGTAAGCTAGACTAAACAGGTGTTTTTTAAGCCTAGACTTAAAGATAAAGAGTGAGCCAGAGTCCCACACTGCTGTTGAAAGACCATTCAATAGCTGCTGAGCTCTGTAGGAGAATGCTCTACAGCCCAATGTAGATTTTCACTCTTGGAACTAATAACCTGCCCGTGAGAGTAAAGCAAATGGGACAGAGTATGGCACCAAATGATCAGACAGATATTCTGGAGCCAAGCCATACAAGGCCTTACAGGTTTGCAATAGTATTTTAAACTCAACATAACACTCAATAGGAAGCCAATGTAAATATAACAGTATAGGATTAATCAAACTTTCTTGTTCCAGTTAGAACTCTGGCTGCAGCATTTTGTTCCAATTGTAACAACCCAGAATTACATCCAGAGAACAGAGCTTTACTATTGTCCAGTCTGGAACTGATAAAGGCATGAATTAGTTTTTCAGCATCATTGACAGACAGCATCTTGCAAACCTTAATTGTATTCCCCAGACGGATGAAAGCTATTCTAGTGATATTCCTAATGTGATCCTCAAAGGACAAATCTGGGTTCACTATGAAACCAAGATTTCTAAACAGTGCACCTGGTTTAAGTGCGCATCCATTAAAATTTACATCAATAAGCTAATCTCGAACCAATCTAGGACCAAGTAGTGTTACTTCTGTTTTGTCTTGATTTCGGAGTAGGACATTGCTGGCCATCCAAGTCCTAATTTCTAATAGACAATCTTCAATCTTTGTCACTTGTGACAATTGACCAGGTTTAACTGATACACATAGTTGTGTATCATCAGCATAGCAGTGGAAATCAATACCATATTAATTGTGTCACCAAGTGGCAGCATATACAGGGTGAACAGCAACAGCATATAAGAGATGGTGCAATTTCTTTAACAAGCTTTGCAGGAATAGGATCTAACATGGAGCTAGCTGCTTTAGAGGGTAATATCAGGTTCAGAAATCCAGATTCTCCTATAGGGGTAAAGGAATCCAACACTACTGCATAGCTTCTATCCACTACAGCATGACCAAGCAAAGTTTGGTGGCAGTCTGTGGCAGAAATTCTTCTTTGGTTTATCTCTTGGATGTTAGTTATTTTTCCATTAAAGAATATCATAAAATCATTCCTTCTGAGAGAGGTTGGAATCTGTGGGCATAACTCTGAATGAGTCCTAGTTTAGGCATGGAATCAAACAGGAACCTAAC
The DNA here is from genome assembly GCA_009936485.2 of Gymnarchus niloticus. Classification (NCBI taxonomy): domain Eukaryota; kingdom Metazoa; phylum Chordata; class Actinopteri; order Osteoglossiformes; family Gymnarchidae; genus Gymnarchus; species Gymnarchus niloticus. The sequence goes on from JAACJT020000038.1 coordinate 732,286, forward strand.
ACTATTTTTGTTATTTTCTATTAACCTGGATAGATATGTGGATCTAGCTGTGACAAGGGCTTGTTTGTACTTAAAAAAGCTTCAAGGAAATTGAAGTGTGAATGATATTCTTATAACTTAGATGTTTTCAAAGTTGCATAGGAAGGTAGCCTTTTAAAGTTCATGGGTTTGGTCAGTATACCAGGGAGCATATTTCTTATCTTAGATCCAGACTGCTACAAAATGAGTAATCAATATTTATTGATACCTGTTTAAATTCAGAATTGTTAGTGGCCTTACCAATCTGGGAGAATGCCTGGGAAAGCCTGTGAACAATGGCAGCTTCAGTTGAGGAGGTAATATAACGACTAATACTCAATTTGGAAACAGGCGGAGTAGCAGGTCTAAGCTGTACCTCAAATGTTAAGAGAGAGTGATTTGGGATTGCAGGATTTAGAAGGAGGATAGACCCATGCTCCCAGGTAGTCTATAAACAACAAGACTAACAGATGCTAGGGAGTTACAAGCACATGAATTAACAACAGTAAGGACCAGGATTTCAAATGTGCTAAATATGTAACACAGCTTATCAGAAACAGCCAGACTAGACTTAAATATGGCAGCAACACTGCCACCACAACAATTAGTATGACGGTTTTGTTTGCTTGTAGAGATGGGTAGACTCATGTAGTCATCTTGTTTAAACCAGGTTTCCGTCAAGTAGAGCATACTAAAATTTAAGTCAGTTATGATATTGTTTATAAGTAATACCTTAAGGGTCAGAGATCTCATATTCCAAAGCCCCAACTTGAGCTTGATCTCACAGATACCTTGTGGCAAAGGTTCTAACATGATGTTTATCAGGTTATTATAGCAGACATTGTTGTAGAACAGTCCTCTCGATTAAAACTGTGAGGTGATAACTCTAAGCAGCTAGCAGATGGTTGATTAAACTGATTCTGCAGCCTGAACTTGGCTCTGGTTAGTCAACATTTTCCATTAAGACTATTAGCTATGCATTTCAATAAGAGATCGGCACCTGGCCATGTAGGGTGAATTCCATTTCTCTTCAAAAGTCCATGTCTGCCCAAAAAAGTCTGCCAGTCATCTATAAAACCCACATCATTTATTGGGCACCATTCCAGCAGCCAACAATGCAGCCACATTATTCTGCTGTAAATTTCATTGTCACATCTAGTAGGAATGGGGCCAGAGCATGTTACTGTCTTACCAGACATCTTCCTTGCAAGCTTACACACCTCTACGAAATTCATCTTTGTGATCTCCAATGATCTCTGATTGTCTCAGCCTGCCATCATTTGTGCCGACGGGAATAATGATATCAGAGAATGTACGTTTACTTTTAAGTGATGTTGGTCACTCTGGCGCCTGGAATACTGAAAACTATAGCCGCTGGAGTCACCGATTTCACCTTTCATAAAATAGTCACCAATTACCAGAGCGTTTTTAATGGGAGATTCTGAGTACTTCACTGAGGGTGGAGAACGTGTTGGAAACGTGAACGGGCGAATGGTACCAATGAAGGCTTGGCTTTGGCTTGCGACTACACCGCCGAGTCATCACCCATTCACCTTGCTGCGAAGGCTCTAATGCCGGAGCTAGGGGAGGCAGGCTATCTACCATGGATGTATCCGGAGCCGCTAATACTGAATCTATGAAGCTCTCACTTTCCTGAATCTCATGTAACATCCAGATATGTCCCTCTAAAACTGCCATGTTCTCCATCAGTCTAATGACTATAGCCTACATTTCTCACAGGTAAACGTATGAGTAATGACAGAAGAAGAATAGCTAAACATATTACTCTCCACACACAGGACCGAAGCTGTGATATTCTACTTATGTTTGTATTGGAGCACTCAGGTCTTACGGTATATGCTCGGTGTTTGCCATCATACAGCGCGTACTCACACAAACTCACATTATGGGCACCAAGAGATGCCACTTTGCCAAACCGTATGTCTTTTGACTGCGGGAGGAAAGCGAAGTACCCGGCTGAAACCCCTGCAAACCTTGGGAGAACAAGCATACAGAGAAAGGTGGGGTGTGATTCAAATCCCCGAACCTGGAGGTGTGAGGTAACACTGCTACCCACTGAGCCACTGTGCTGCTAAGGAAAGAAATATTGAATAATATTCAATCTAGGCATGACTAAAGCAATGTAACATGATAACTGAAGCTTCTTTTATCAAAATTTGCTCTTGTGTAGGAAGATGGTGGATATTGAGTTTTCAGGTTCCCGCAAAAGAGATTTTACTCTATTATAATGTCAGACTCGCACCTCCAGATCCAATTTTCCATCTCGCACGATTGGCACCCTGGCCCTTTAAGTGGCTGTAGACGCGCATGACGTATGGAATGAAACAAAATTTTTAATTTAAAGACCACAGCACTCTGGATGCTGGAAAACCCAAAAATCGACTTCTACTGAAATGCCTGACTCATTTTCCAGCATGACTGGTCTGCATGTATAACGGAGGTAATTTAGTTGACTGTTCTAATTTAATTAAGCTGAAATTTATTGATTGTAATGGTAAATTGTTTTTCTCTTCCGGTTGTTGCTGTTGGTAGACATGATTCAGGCATACTCTGATGGATTGGTTCATAGCATTATTTTTTAGGATGAGCGCACTTTTATGACTGAAAGCTTTAGCTGTAGAGTGACTCATCAATATGCCCTGTTGACACTGACGTTTACTGTGGGATGTGATTAGGTTGTGCTGTAAGGGTTATTTTGGACAGATGGGGAGTAGGGAGCTTGTGTCTGTTTTGTGTGAGTGCTGAAAGTCAGCTGATGGGGGTGTAGAGGCAACGGCCAGTGACCTCACCTCCCTGCGTGGGCACAGATGCAGAGTCCAGTAAAGCCATATCTGTTCGCCACACGGCAGATGATCAGTACTGAGGAAGTTTAGGGACATGGCTTTTAAATGGATACAATTAACATGGAGATGCTGGTAATTAACATGGAGTTGTGTAAATTCACACAGCATGTAGATGTATGGAATGGTTCATCCTGGATGTAATCAAACAGTATACAGGCCAGTGTATGTAATTTTACAGTACTCAGAGGCATGTAATGATTGAACTTACCTTGTAAAAGCCTATGTAATAATATGGCCAGAAAGTAGATATGTTAGTGTAATCTTTGGCACTGAGAGCCTGGATTCTTTCAAATGCCAAATCTAACAGCGAATAAGCAGTAAGGCAATCAAGTGAGGCAGCAGAGCTGTTTTTCACTCTCCTTCCTCAAGCTTCTCCAGAAGCCTGTTGACATTTTTCAGGGCTAAAAAAAACTCTACTGCCCTGAAAGAGCCTTTTAATCGTCCTGGAGGGTAACACTACCAGCAGAGGTACATAGGGCTTTTTTTATATACAGTGTTCACTTCTCTGTAGGATGACTAAGCCAGACAGACTCTTTCCTTAACGTCAGCCACACTACTATGTTCTGTTTACTCTTTTGGCTACAGCTGATCGAATTTGCGTCTCATTAAGGGCCTGTTTTTTTTTTTGGTACAGACAGGGGGGCGGTGTTTTGAAGAATGGACCGTAAGGCTGAGTGTGTTTATATCCCCATCCAAAACTATTTATTTAAGCACATTATTTCGACAGTGATGCCGAGGACAGTCTCGCTGGTATTCCTACTGCTTGTCAAGCAGTGTGGGTGGAGCTTCGGGGAGGGGTTCTGTAGCTGTCATTGGCTGCAGCAGCGTTGACTATGAAACACATGGCATGGTGATACATTTCTGCACTACCTGCCTTTTGCATTCTGTCATGCAAACGAGTGAAGCTCCAATGTTTCCCTCTGACTCATAGGTGGATGCCCCCACTTCAGCCGACCTGTCTCCGACAGGTCATGTGACCCAGCTTGTGACAAGCCACGGTCCTTCTGCACTGAGGTAAGGCAGACGGAGAGAAATGAACAAGTACTTTGAAGAAAACCTAAAAAAATGAGTTTGGTAAACTCTAACACCAGCTGTGCTTTGGCAAACAAAGAAATCAGAGTACTTTTGAGTGATTGTACATGACTGCCCCGTACAGGCTGGGGTATGTGGCTGCGAGGAGGGCTACACAGAGGTGATGACATCAGATGGCCTCCTTGACCAGTGCACACTGATCCCAGTGCTGGAGATCCCTACAGTGGGCAACACCAGGACTGACGTGAAGACCATTCGAGCCGTTAGCCCCACTCAACCCTCCAGCAGCCAGCCTGGTCGAGTTGGTCGCGCCTGGTTCCTGCATCCTTTCGGCGCAGGTAGGTTTACACTTACTGTTGAATCTGAGAATAGAATCCAGATTAAACATGGTGTCATATGAACACGTAGGGCACTGTTTTTGTGGATGAATGAGGCAGAAGATAAAGGCAAACTCAGCACCACTGATAAAGTCTAGAGTTCTTGAAACTTACGTTGCACTGCTCCTTGCTGGGTGAGACGTTGAATTCATGGGCCATTGGTGAGCTCAATGGACATAGGAGTCTTAAACACATGAGCAAAATGTCTGTGTGCTGTATTGAATGCAGTGTGGATGGTTAATTTTTAGCTATATTTACCTGCCTGTCATTGGACTTAATTTAGATGTTTACTATATGTTGTGAACTTAAACTTTTAAATCCAATAACTGAAACAGCAAGCTGGGTACCATCCTGGGACACAAGAACAGGGTAACCACAATGAGAGCAGATTGGGTCCCAGCACAAAGTTTAAGCAACACTGCCCAAAACAGATCGTATCAACAACAAGTACTGCTGAAATATTAGGCCTTGCCACTGAATTCTGTCTTGGGTGTTGTTCCGAGTGTGACATACGCCTGAACATGTCAACTGTCTGAGGGTTCATCTGAGCTGCATCGGAACTGGCATCACAAAGCGCACTGACACCCATGTGACTGAGCAGTCTGACCACAAGGCCTCCTGATGTCGTGCCCTTGCTTCCTTGTTCCCTGGCTCCTCCCCCAGCTGCTTGGTTTCCTTGTGCTGCACCTGGTTGCTGTGGTGATGCTGATTGCCTCATTACACACCTGGTGCTGGTGGCCTCATTAAGCACGTGGTTGGCCGTTTTCCCTAGCCTATTTCCCTGTGTCAGCCCAGCTGGTTTGTCAGTCTTGATCTGGAAGGTGCCTGGTGGGTCCTGCTCAATCACCCTGCCTCACTGTCTCATTTGATGCTCTGATCCAGCTCCTCACTCTCTTAGATGCATAGGCCCTACCACTGTATGCCTGCCTGTCTGAGCAGCTGGTAGTGCTATACACCAGTGGGTAGCCATGAGTGATCCACCCTATGGAGCCCAGAGTCACCCCGATCTATGGTACTCAATGCCTACGGATAGATAAGCCTTTTCCTATTTTGGGTTTCCTTGTTCCTGTGTGCCTGTGTCCCCCTGAAAACCTGTTCCTGTGCTTGAGCTCCTGGGTTCCCTCTGAGTCTGGTCCTGGTTCCCTGTAGTCTCCCCGGAGTTCTGGTCTGTGCCTCTGGAGTCCTACGCAGACTCCTGGTCTATCTCTCCAGCCTGTCGTGTGTGTCTGTTCTGCTCTGTTGTTCCCTGTTCACGTCTTTCCATGCGGTGCCACATTCCAGGCACCGTCCCTGTAGAGTCGCATGTGCCCAGATGTTTCTCTCGAGTTGTGTTGTTCCCGATGCCTCCTCCACTGGGCACTGCTGTAGGGCATGCTCCCCCAGCCGTTCCTGGTTCGTCTCTGCCCTGGTGCCATGACACCTGACTGACACTGGGCCAATTCACCCTTCTCTTCCTCCTCCTTCTCCTCCTCTTCCTCAGATGGCCGGCTGAAAACATGGGTATATGGCGTGGCCGCAGGAGTGCTGGTGCTGCTTATTTTTATCATCTCCATGACCTACCTAGCCTGGTAAGTTCTCGCCAGCATCACTCATCACCGTCAGCCTGTCTTATCCACATTATTTGATTTTGTTCTCTTTAAGATTTTTATTGCTCCTCCACCACCCAAATTATTTTCCACCTTTATCCTCAGCTCCTGTCCTATGGTAACTATGCAATCAATCACTCATTTTGTGGTTGCCTGTGCTTCTTGCCAGCCAGAGGTCAGTGGGGTTATAACCCTTGGTGTCCTGAGTCATGTGACCCGTAGTGTGTAGGCAGCAAACACTGCCAGAAAATGAATTGACTAGACAGTACAATCAATGCTGTTTTCGTCACAAAAGCGGATGGAGTGTTATTGTAGCCCAGCTGAAGGACACAGCTTACTTGATAAATCATGAAAACCTAATGCATTGACCTTTAACCTGAATTTCGTATCCTGTGTAATATGCAGCTGAAGTTTGAAATTACCCTTTATTTGTGCCTTCCACATGGGAAACTATCTGTGCTATTTTGTGTAGTTAAATTATTTAAAGGACCTCTGGTTAGTAATATGTCCTATCTTGAGGCCCATGTTGCCTCCTGGTGGCCTGATGCTGCCACTGCACTCACTACCTCATTCTGTTACTGATGCCACTCGATTCGAGAGAACACTATTACAATGTTTCGGAAAGACAAGGACGGGAGGCTGATTATAGCTGCATTTAACAGTGAATAACCACCCTTCTGTAGGTATACTTGCTTTCACAATGCCCTTATCTCATCTGAGATTTTCTTTTTCCTCTTTAAAAAAATAGTCCATGTTTTTTTTCATTCTTGTTGTATGGCTATAACTTTTCAAAATCTTGGCTATTCTGTGTAAACCATACTAAGCGGCTTGCCCCACATGTTGCCAATGACGTAACTCACTGCTGTTTTATGTGTTGTAGTTGTCATTAAGGTGAGTGAAAACTGAATTTCCATTGGCTCATATGAGCCCCTCCCACTGCCATCTGATCTCATCTTGCGCTAAAACTCTCCATTGACGCTGAGAAGACACGACCATGCTGTGTGTGTGCGTGTGTGTGTGTAATATCACGTTGTGGGGACATAATGTCTCCTGGAGGAATGATAACGTATTACTTCTTCAGAATCAGAATCAGAATATCTTTATTGTCATTGTGACGGGTACAACGAAATTAAGTGCAGTCCCTGTGTCATGGGGACATTTCTTGTGTCCCCACAAGGGAAAACTCGATTTTATAAAAATCTGAGTGCAATTAAAAAACCTAACTAACCAAAAGTCTTGTACTTTGGGTAGTTAAGGTTAAGGTTAGGGCTGGGTAAGGGTTAGGGTTGTCATAGTTAAGATTAGGGTTAGGCCCTTATAACTGAAGGGAATGTCCCAACAACGTTATAAAGGCACAACTGTGTGTGTGTGTTTCCATGCCTGTAATATGACAGAGATTGATTGTGCCAGCTGGCTGTGGATCATACTGCATTGAACGGATGGGATCGTCACAAAAATCACCCCAGAGAGCCCCAGTCGCAGTGCCCTTTGGGGCCAGGAGACCCACCCACACATGCTGGATGGCTATTCGGCCAACATGCTTCTTTTCACACACTGGCCCTGCTTCTACAGCGACTGCCCCTCTATACCCCTCGCAATTGTGACATTCCCGTAGAAGCACTGGGCGTGTGGCATGCAGACCACCTAGCAACCAGCTGTGGCGATCGGGGTAGTTGCTGCACCTGTGGGTGGGCATGACTGATTCCAATGAACTTTCAATTCTGCTGTTAAATGGTACTCTTTCGTATTATTCGGAGTATTAGAATATCTACTACTGATATTCCATTCGGGGTGTCACCCGCTTCGTGTCCTGTACTGCCGGAGACAGGCACCAGGTTCCCTGGGACCCCGTCCTGGATAAGATGTTGTGGAAGACAGATGGATATAATACATTTAATACTTGAAAGAATTCATATTGCAAATCTGGCCAGCTGAAAACCCCGGCTTGGGGTCTTTTACCCTTTTTATGTAATGGCTTAATGAGATCATCATTTGCTCTGCTTCTTCAAAAAGTACCCACATTATAGTCAATAAATTCCATCGATAAAGAACACCATCACAGTGTGAGTGAATGCATTGTAACTTTTAAATGATTTATGTAACTGCTGTTTTTTTTTTTTCCCCAGCAAAAAACCAAAGAAGCCTCAAAGACGACAAAACAACAGACTAAAGCCGCTAACTCTGGCCTACGATGGAGATGCCGACATGTAGACAGGACCGCTGGCCATGCCCGGCGTAGAGTCTCTCTAACATGGGCTCCAACGCCACCTTGGGATGGAAACAGAGAGGCAGCCAGCCTTTTGGGGACTCCCGGACCGGGCTGTGACATTTGTGACCTGGGAAATGTGAATTCAGTTTAATGCTAGATGGCGGGCAGGACCTTGGAAAAAAAAAACATCACTTATGAAGCCGCTTTGCAGACAAGTGGAGGTAGAGCCAGTGCTTGTAGCTGTAGCCTGACATCTTTCTCCTTTCTCGTCCTCTTTTCACGAGAGCTTGGAGGAGCTCACAGACTGAGGGGAAATTTACCTTCTCTTTTCTCTTTAGTACTTTCTATAGAACAAACTCTCCAAAATGAGGGGTGTGGCCAAAACCCCCCCCCGTGGGATTTTATTTGTGTGGGGCAGGGGTACGCGGACCCTCAGTGACATGCCGGGACTGAGAAGCGCAAGGGCTACTTGAGGGATGTGCAGAGACACCTCACTCACTAACACGTTACACATCTTGAGTGGAGCCTCTCGCCTCCACACGCCACCCCCCCATTTCACTTTCAGGCACGATTTTGCACTATATTAGTGCAGCATGATATGTGTTTATATCTAGCATTGCCAGAGAAAGCTGCCTCTCACAGTACTAAATGGTGTAGGGTCTCAGTGCTACAGCGGAAATGTTGGCATGATTTGGTTGGGAAATACCATCTCATGTTACCACTTTGTCCTTAAGAGTAGCCTTTGGTTACATTTCGTAGCAGGATAGAAAATAGATGTGTTTTATTTATACTTCTATGTTTTTTTTTTGTTTTTTTTTTTTTTGTCCTAGGGAAAGTTTTTCTAATGTTCCCTTGACTTTTGGTGGTCTGTACAGTCGGTTTAATGATTTGTGTCTCAGTTTTCTTCCCTCCTGACTGACTCTGGATTCGTGATCTCCATGCCTGCCCAAACTGGGATGCTGGCAGGCTCTTTCCCCCTTTGCATGATACTGAGGATGGAGGGGCGAGAGCAGCTGGCTTCATCACCTCACCGGGGACGCCCCCCCCCCCCACCCAATCCGCCGGATGTGTGAGGACCGGTCTGTACCCGTGCACCTCGCCGGGGGTGACTGGGTGTTTCATGAAGCATCGCTTGGATGCCATCCCCACCGGAAATGTCAACGATGCCCTAGAGCATCCAACTGTTTTGCGTAGCCTTGCTGTTGGACCCGAGTGGAGACCTGGCCGACTGTGCTGGGATTCTGTAAGAGGTCTCCTTCTGGCTGAGGCCCGGTTTGATGGCTAATGTTCATGTGCGACATTTTAGCTTTATGTTTTTCCTATTTATGGAGATACTCGCTTATCAGGGTGGGTTTTTTAATTTAAAAAAATGTGCTGAGAAAAGATGAAAAAACGAGTCTGAAAAGCTACACACAGCAATCGACTGCCTTATTTGCATGCTTCCTTTCTTTTTGATGCAGATATTATTTTTCAACATTTTGCATGTACGTGAATTGATTTTTTTTAAGCTATTTTTCAGCCGAACATAAACGTGGTTTACTCAGGTTCAGTGAACATGTAATACCTGATCTCACCAGAGGGGGCACTTTGCTGCTTCAGAGGCAAGTTATTCCGGCAGCTTGTTGGTTTGAAAGTACGTAAAATCAATTAATTCATGAACTCACCCCCCCTCCCCCCCCCGAAGTAAACTGTTTTATTGTCAGTAGTCTTATGGTTTAATTTTCAAATGTATTACCCTGAGAGACAAAAGGAAATGGATTTATATGCTGCCTGTGTTCTGAGGGAAACATTGGAATTCATAAAAACATTAAATATTACTTCTGCACATTCATCAACAAAGAAAAAATGAAAGCATAATATATTTAAAGTCCATTAAGTTCTTGCTTCTTTAAAAAGTCACAAGAACATCAGTCATTTGCACACTTGAAAGTTGACACAAGTCGCTTTTGCCCTGGGGAGAATCACAAACATCAAGAGAAAAGAATTTTTTTTTTTTGTTGTTCTTAAAAATTTATTTGTATGTAAATAATTGCCAACTTTTAATTTTTAAATGATATTTATGCATAGTTCTCATTTTCTATTGCACAAGAACATTTAGTACAGACCTCACAAAGCGTGTATTAAAAAAAAAACCACAACATTGGTCATGGATTGAGTGACTCAGAGTACATGTGAAAAGGAAGGTCCCAGTTTGTCATTTTCCTACACTTTGTTTCTTTGTGTATCTGACCAATTGCTAATAATAAACGCTGAAAATGCACATGTTTCCCTATAGTCAAAAAGTCATGTGACTCGTGAAAGATGTGTCTGCAGGAGAGTGCAGCCAGCAAGTTCAACTCAGACTGCTTCATAGACCTTTATAACTCTGGTGAGCAGTTACACTCAGTACTAATGAGGGCTGTCTTGCCCTAATTCTGTTGCGACTAGTGGAACCTCGCGTGGCTTTCTGTGTAAGAATACGAAAGAGCAAGCTCATTTCCAAAATGCCTTCATAGATTTCCTAAAAGGACTCTATGCATCTTCTAACCACTTATCCTGGCTATGGATGCAGGGGGGTGGGCTTGTAGGCTATCCCAGGCAAACACAAGGAACAAAGCTCTGGTAGACCCTGAGCAGTATGGCAGTCTACAGACAGTTATGCACTATGACAGTTACATGTCTTCAGGATGTAGGAGGAAACTCACACAATATGGGGAAAACATGCTAATTCCACACATAGAAAGCAGAAGTGGGAGTCCAACCAGCAGCCTGGAGGTGAGTGGCAACATTACCAGCCAGTATGCTTGTGATGTTTCATATTATATTTGTCTTGATAAATTTCTCACTCTAAGAATCATTCTTGACATTATACAATGTATAGTGTACTTCATAATTTAAACATTGATAAAAACAAATTGGATTCTGCAGCCTACAGATCACTGTGCAAGCCCTGGACAGATAGCCCAAGCCCAATAATGACTCTGGGTACTGGATTCTGATACATCATCTAACTCAGTTGGTCAGCATCAAGGACCTAGATTCAAACTGATCCTCTCACCCTAGTTATCTGTATCAGGGGGCTGGACTGAGACAGATCCTCTAAACCTACTGATCTGTACCTATAAACCGGATTCTAACAGATTCACGTAATGATGGAACACTTCATAAATCATTTTCTCTTTAACGCTGAAATCCTCACAAAAACGTGAGACCAGCTTCGATTTAAACAAAATTTTGTCCTTTCCTCATTAAAGTGTATATAAACACGACAAAAGCAGTCAGTTGTGCAATACAGAATGCATTTAGGCAGATAAGGTTATCTAGCCTGAGTGAAGGCTGAGTAGTGAATAGTGATTATGTTTGGCTGAGTGGGATGGGGGGCAGAACGAGAAATCAATATTCACCAAATCCTGAGAGCAATCGTCAAGACAAGAACAAAAGGCTCACTTACAAAACCTTCTTTTGTGGTATTTAAGCCTCAATGCACAACGGACGACTTAGCGCAAATAATCTTCGAAACACAAGTTTAAATAAATAAAAATCCCGTGATTAGTCCCGTCGCTGTGGTTGTCTGATGACCTCGTACTTCGCATACCGTGAAGTGAAAGCTCAAAGGATGCTGTGAGGTGAGCTGAGGAGCCCAATGCGGGAGCGTGAACGTGTACCTCAGCGGAAAGAAACGACGACTGTTCGCTCCAAACTGACCACAAGAGGGCGCTGAAACCTCCGCCGTACTGTCATCAAACGTTTAACGACAGATTTACTATGCTAACACTTTCCTATCCAAGTTTCTAAAAAGCACCCGAAGGATCTCAGCCTCCCGTAGGCACACACAGTAAGTGATTTGGAGATCCAATAACATATTTACGCTATACCAGTAAACGTTTTATTTATATGTGCCTGACTAGTCCAGACTTCGAATCCTGTAATCATATTTTTGATTCAAATTGACGGCATATATTTCGGTTGACGTGTAACGATGGCCTCTGTTTTTGACTGCCTTTTCGAGTTGATCGAAGATTAATCAGTTCAGAAAGAGAACACGAAAACATTCATGCTTCACTAACAGGCTGGAGGAGCTTTTGTTGCGACCAGTCCAGAATTACACCACAATATATTTGTCTGCAAGGCAAAATATGCCAGTTTTACATTTGTTTTTATTTATTTAAAACTTTGAATTGAAAAAAAAATCATTTGAGCTTAAAATTATATGAAACATACGAAAATACACTGCCCGGCCAAAAAAAAAAAAAAAAGTCGCACACTTCAGTCTTTCATTTGACCATCTTTAGTTTTGATTAAGGAGCATTCATCGTGGCATCGTTTGGACGAGCTTAAGCAATGTCTCGACATTTTTTCATCCTAGAATTGCATTAATTTTTCATCGAATCTTGTATTGACAACAGGAGAATCGAACCACTCCATAAAGTCTTCTCTACCACATCTCAAAGACATTCAATGGGGTTAAGGTCAGGACTCTGTGGTGGCCAGTTCATGTGTGAAAATGATTCTTCAAGAAAAAATCCATCGATGGGATAACCTGGTCATTCGGTAGATTCAGGTACTCAGCTGATTTCATTTTATTGCTGCATAACTTTGCTGAGCCTAGACCAGACCGTTGGCTCACAAGTACTGTATTTTTCTTATTTAAATTGAAACGGTGACATTTTTTTGGCCAGGCAGTGTATATTGCGACTCAAGTTACGGTTTATATTGCGTAAGGGCCCCTTCTTAATTTTGCATGTTGCTATGTTTGTCTCCACCACCAGATGTCACTAAAACACTATTTGAAACAATTCAGCCTAGAAGGCGTACCGGAACGTATCGGGATCTCAAATATTCGACTAATTTAATTAACTCTTGTGGCATAAGTTAAAATGAAATTATGAAATGGCTGGTAATGTGGTGGAATATCTGGCTATTTCAATTTAAAACAAAATTTGTGGTGGCCTTCCTGGTGTACAGAGTTGCTGTACTGCCTGTCTTGGTATCGTTTTTCAGTGGTGGTTCTGGCACATTTGTTGCACTATTCAAAATCCTGCTCGGATTCCCCCCTGCCAGGGTGAGTGCCCCATCACGGTGGGGGATGGGAGGTGACAGCCTAGGCAGTTATCGATATCGCCTATACCAGAAACCACCACTTTCTGACTTACAGTACGAACACAAACATATCCATAAACTGTCACGAATTGTGAAGCAGAAATAAACATTAAGACTAATGGGACTCAGACATCAACTAATTCTTCTGAAGTTAGCAGCAGAATCGAGACCTCTGATTTCCAATAGAGAGAGAGAGCGGTCAACGGCAGGCTGGACTGTGGATGGATGTGTGAGTGGGGGGGGTCCAAAAGCAAGCCATTTCTTTTTTGTTAGTATCAGCAAATTTCAGCTGCTCCATGACAGCTCTTATGGCCTACATGCCCTTGTTGAGAACAAAAACTTTGATGGGAGCATATCCTACTTCTTCAGATTCAACAGAAGTGAAGAGGAAGTCTCCCAAAGCCAACCAAATCAATTAAGTGGCTGATCTGAATCTGTCTGAAGTGGTTGACTTTGCCTTAACCTCGGCATTATCAAGATCGAGGGAAATTTGATTAGAGAGAAAACGTCAAGTACTCTGAAGCCTTTGTTTTAAGGCTGTCTTGATCAGAAAGTTTTAGACTGCTGCCCAGAGACAAAATTAATTTAAAACGATTATTTCCAGCTGATTAACATGAGCATTTTCTAATTATTATTGAGGTTTCTAATTCGATTTTCTCAAGAGTCCCCATTAACCGTAAAATGCTTAAAAAAAAACAAAAAAAAACACCAGGTATCTTTTCTACAAGAGGCAATGAAAAACTTTCGAGATTGAAATCAACTGCAAGAACTTTGTAAATGAGAAGGCCAACCACTGTGATGCTAAGGCTAAAATCCATCAGAATTGGGTAAAAGTGTTCAGGGAGTGCTGAATTACAATGGGGAGGGTTGAGTGTCCCTTCCAATACCCATGTGAGCTCTGATCATGTGACTGTGCCAAAGCAGACAGCTGGCAGAATGGCTTTTTCAGAAGAACGCAAGTATAAAGTCTTGTGTGAGGGAGTATAGTTACTTAAGGGTCTAATGCTGTTTCCTCTGCATCAATGGTCTGTAGCATAATCGTTTCCGTGCTTATTATCCTCTTCTATGCAGTTTTTTGCTGTTCTTTCTACAGGAAGAGGCGGTCTCCCATAAGCCCCAGCTGCCATTTCTGACCAGTGGCTGGGTAGCTCCCATGTTTGCCCCCCCCAACCAACTTTTCAAAAGGCTCCACATGGTCGAGATGAAAAGCTCTGGCACCCATATGCTGAGCACAAGGAACTCTCGGCGGAGGAAGGAGGTGACGTTTCACCCCCTGGCTGGGCCCACTTGACGTTCTGTTCTGAGCAGCCTTGGCGTCCGGCTGCTTTGGGGGAGGCGGAGCTGGCACGCCCCACCCCCAGAGCTGCGTTAGCTCATCCACAACATCTGCAGTCCCAGTTCTGCTTGCACCGGCTCTCACACGCCCCGAACAAAAGCTCCTCTCCAGCGGAAGGCGCCAATGGCCTTTTGACGTCACTTAGCTAGGCCTTCTTCCCCAGCTCGTAAAGGGTCAGCTGCTTGGATGGCGCCACTCCGTAATTTCCTGCCGATTACTTCGACCACATTTGGCCCCATGATGACAGGATCATTTTCTGTCTGTTTTACACAGCCTCTATTTCTGATAACACCCCACCTCCACCCGATCCACCCCAGCCCCCTCTCTCCTATGCCTTTTAGTTCGCTTGCTAACAGGAAGTGGAGGAAAAGGGCACCTGTTTCCCAGCCCCCAAAAATGACAGATGATTTCTCACCTGCTTACCCCTCTGTCCAGTTCCATGATCTCTCACTGGCTGCTACCCCCACCTCACACACTTTTCCTGCAATGCCCCCTTTGGCTTGCATTTTTTCAAGACCTCACCGTTGCAGCTCATCACGTCCAGCGGGAATGGTCACCCCTGCTCTAAACACCGTAGTAGGTGAACAGATCAAAACTCAAAAATAAAATAAAAAATAGAATCACGCAGTGGTACGATGACCCATTTGATCTGGGTCGTCATGACATGACACCAATTGGCACACTAACCAATCGAGCGCCCCGGCAGTTGTTGTCAGCACTTGCCAAAGGGACACAGTCGGGTCCACATAAACCCGGAAGATGTTTCTCGGGCCAAAGAATCCCAAAGCCCACCTTAGCCATGGTAGTGGTTCCATGCCAGGATCCCGTCAGCCCATCTGAATGATAGCGACGGCCGTGACTACTGCAATGTCACTGCAAAGGGAAGCTTCAGATTTATTACATGACCGGTTCTCTTTTGAGCCCACTCCGTATCACCCGTCTGTTATAAATCCGACAGAAATAAATTTGCAACTTGTATGCTTTTCGAAGTGCACAGCAATGTTTGCACGTCTGTTGTGGGCAGTTAAACTCAAAAAGCCTTTTGTTTCCTATAGCTTGTTTTGGTATGTAGAACGTACGTCACGGGTATGTAAATGTCATGCAGACATGTATTTTCTGTCAGGTGACGTTTCTGTGTAGTCTGTGCCACAGAAGGCCTCTCCGAAGCCAGCCCCATGTTTCGCTCCGATCCATGAATCACGTAAGTGCAGAGACATGAGGACAGAGGAACTGCTTAATGAGGCCTGACACAGCCTGAGATGTAAGTACATCTGACAGCAAAAATAAAGAGCGAAAAGACTGATTACACTGGAGGCTTTAAACGTGCTGTTCAGTCAGTCCCAGACCTCGTCGTACTACATGGAGAAAAGATTAATCTACAAAAATCTACATTCTTGACCAAATGTTTTGCTTTCAGTTAAAGTTTAAAGATGATTAAAATATTTACCTAGAGTTATGTTATAGATGTGCTGTAGACTACTTTATATAGAAAAATACGGCTTATTTGATTTTGAACGTGCCTTGATTTGTGTAGTGTTCAAACCACTCTACAGTGCAGTATGTCGACAACTGCCGCATAGTCAAAGGTGAAAGGTCACAACAAAGGAACAATTCCTAGCAACTACAACGCCAAATTCTTAATGAAATAACAAAATGTGTATATAAAGTTACAACAAGCAAGGATCGAGTGTGCATTCGATTTTCTTTTTCGTCTGTGCCTGTGCACTGCGAAAATACCTAATCTCGAAAAACCATGGCGTCTATTTCTTAACTGTGGACTAAATCATAACCATGGCAGTTATCAGTCCTCTTTTCTCTACTGGGAGATATGGCATTCTTCCCGAAACGGGAAAAAAAGCTCGTTTCTGATATGCTCCGGGGCTTCTTTAAACTTTCCATCGGTCTGTGATCTCGACGTCTAGGGCCAATCTTGTCCTCTTCTTTAATCTTTACACCCCCACCCCACCCCCGCCTCCACATACCCCCCCACACCCCTCTTATTCTGCCCCCCGCGCAGTCGGCATCGCTGAGTCTTTCTCTGGATGTATTGTGGCAGCACGTTGGCAGCTCGGTATAAAGGCGACGCTTCACGGTCGCTGCCATTTAAACTCCTGTCCCCGTCAGGCAGGACTGCGCCGCCGGCTCCGCACGGCGACGACACCATCAGATCCGGACAGATTCCGCACCACTGTTGTGAACTGAATTTTCACCTTTCGTTGAATTATGAGATTGCCTCAATCTTTGTCTGGATTAACTCCTGTGTAATCGTAATTTGTTTCCCCTTCATTTCCTTTGTCTCCAACTGTAAGCGTGTTCCGTGGTCATGGGGTGTATAATTTCATTTTTGCTTAGGGTGACGAGGGGCTTCCCCGTTCTGTAAAGCGGATACCTGGTGGATCTATGTTCTTCAAAGACAAACGAGGCAGTACAGGGAAATCAGAGGAACTTTAACATCAAGGAGAATGCAGTCTCTGTGCTGGTGCGCTGTCTTTCTCCTTGCCACTGCTGCCTACCTGGTAAGTTTCTTTTTTTTTTTCTCTCCTACTTGTTTGCCTAGATAATTCTGTCAGTTTTTTTGGCTTTTAAAGTTGCATATAACGGGTTAGTTAATTGTATTGCAGGTGACTTAAAATGACGTCCCTTTTAATTTAACTAACGGATAAATTACTAATGCATGGGTAAATTTAGACTATACGACATTCCGAATATATGGCGAAATACGAAAATATATTAAATTGTATGAATAATTAGGCAGGAATTCTCAAACCTTATCTAATGCGTATTTGCGCAGTATAAAAACGGACAAAGCTATTCTGCTGGATTTGCTTCAGAATAAACTGCTGTTAAGACGTTAAAATAGTCTTTCTCTTAGTAAATTATCAATTGTTTTACAACGATTGCGATGATGGTGCACGTTAAAAAAAAAAAAACTTCCAGATTTTGCGTTTCACTGCAGACGGAAAACTTGACGGAATAAAGTGCAATTCAGCAATGAATTCTCTAGGGGGCGCCACGCATACAACGAAATAGCAGAGCAGGTGCGAAGCGTGTGGGACTCCGTTAGGACACCACGGCGCGTTGGATTCATTTTGACAGATGCGCATGTGTTATGTTCATTCAGCTGAACGCATGAACACAGAACATGCATTCTGATAGTAAAGCGAGGTATTAAAACACTCCATTTAACAAGCATTCTGCTAAAGGCAGTTGAATTTAAAGACTTCCAATTTGCCGTTTATTAATGGGAAAGTATTGAACTGCACAGAGATGCAAGGGTTATTTAATCAGTCGAAGGCGTTCGGGTATTTAATTGTTTGTGTGCCATTGCATAACCCGTTTTTAGTTTCGCAGGATGCATTAGTATGACCACTACATTAATTTGCAAAGATGAAATATCTCCGTTACTCATAATCCTTAGATAATTATAAGTAAACCTGCAACTTAAGGCGATGTTTGCCGCGCACTGGACCCAGTGGTGACGGACACTTCTAAGGAGCCAAGGTGTATAAATAATCTTTCTTTTCGGGGGATAAACTGTGACATCGGGCCTGGGAGCGTGTGCGGACTACACACAGCACGGGTCCCGACAGTTTTGGAGAAGAAATGCGTGACTTTTCCGGAGTTCTGTACATAAAGTCATAACCACACGGCATATGGAGTTCAATATTTACGGGCGACGATACGACGTATAGTTTTATGTATTTTTATATTCGATTAAAGTAATAAAGGTACATCGCTAAACGACGTGAAGAGGTCGGTGCTGGCTCGCTGGCGGCCGCTGGACGAACACAGACGGGGCTCTGGGGTCAACGTCGGTGTACATAAGACATTCTGCTTAAAAGTGAAAACTGCCCGCAACACATCATCAGTCACACATCCATAAAGAGCCTTTTAAAATGACATTATGTGAATGAAGACATCAGGATGACTTTAAACTATTTAAAATAATACAAATCCCAGTTTTTATCAGTGTAGGCCTTCGCTAGTTTTGGAATATGAATTTGTAGTGTTTTGGTAGCTATTTGACATTTACCCAAATACAGACTTACACAATTTGTACGCCGACGGCAAAACTGCATTGTCAGTCTAGCATCGATGCATGAATAAAATAGGGAGATATTTAAAACAGCACAAGTTTCCTGTATGTTTAGACAGCTGATCATTTAAATAAGTGTGGGCATTGGGAGAGGTTTCGTGTATAATTTCTCACCCTCAGCACGGCAATGTTTGGTGAAACACACTATAAGCACTTTGAATCTTTTTAATATCCAGGCAAAGGCTAAAAGCTTCCAGGCATGACCGGGATATGGGTCTCTTCAATGTTATATTAACTCTGACTTTCTCTTACGCAGGTGATTACATTCGACGAAGCCCGTTAGAAGTCTTTTATCGCTTCGGTATTTTATTTGATCGTGGCAACGTAAGACACACTAATACTGGAAAATAAAATGTTAGTCTGAAGTCACGCGCAGCGCGTTTTATAGCAAGATTTACCGAAGATCAGTTTCAGTTAATCTTATGGTGCACGCGCACAGACGAAGGTGGGCATTTTAAACAGGTTTTCACTGGGCTTTATTTTATATAATGTCGTCGAGTTGGTGAGACTTTGAAGTGGCGTGAGGGTGAAAGCAGCAATGGGCCCCTGAGAGGGTCTGCGGGACCCTCGGCGTTCCTCGAAGGACAGGGTCTCATAATCCATCAGTATATCCGCCTAATATTTTGTGCAGTGCGTGCGGATGTAACGCATTTGAACGCTTCTATTTTGAATCATAAATTTAACTTAAGCTTTTATTCCTTGCAATATATAATTCAAGGTACGTCGCACACGATTTGATTTAATTTTCATCTTTAAGAACGATTGAGGGAAAAGCCTATAATCTGGCAGTTTTATTCAGTCAGATCTACGGCTTTATACCTATAAACAGAGCATACTAATAGTTTTCATTAACTTTTCCAGAAGAAATATTATCATTGTCGAAAATAAGACTTCAATTGCATATTAACATGCACGCGTAATTTAATTGCAATATTTAGAAAGTAGTCGTTATAATCCGCGACATTGCGTCGTCGTAACGATCATTTTCATGGCACGGCAGAGTTTAATTGTAAACCGAGTGATGTGTCCTTCAAGCTCAGCTTAACCAAAGTCTTAATAGTGGATCCTGAGACCAGGAGCACCACGAAAAGTGACTGATCCCGAAGTGAACGGATGAGAGGTTAAATCGGCAGGCCTCGTGGAATAATCACGCTAAAAAAGAAGCGAAAAGTGCATTTCTCTTTAGGATGTTTAAAATGCCAAACTCCTTAAAAAACGGAAAGAGCCGGTTCACCGCTAACAGCATGCATGCTGTGTCAGTATTATTAAATATACAGTCTAATATTGGGAATAAGTTAGACAGACAGGTCTTTGTATTGGCTTCCATCTCTGACTGCACTTATGACGCGTATTTAATAAGAAATTTGCTTGTGCTCCATAGTATCCTGGAATTCGTTCACATAGATAACTACGGATGGACCTGGCTTCATTTGTAAACCTTTCGAACCATTTCAAAATGCAATTTCATTTGTCTGAAAACGCTTATTGTTTATAGGCCTGAATATACGATGTGTGTCACCGTGCAAAACCGTGACAATCAGTATGATTTCTGCTAGACAATCGGATGTTTATGTTGGGCATTACATTTTCCTGAAGCTGCATTACTCTTATTCAGTCTGGCCACAGTACGCTCCATAAGAACGCACTGGGATTAAAGCTGAGTTTTAATCGTTTCATTTTATATTGAAAGTCTCCTGCATACACTTGAGGCCTCTTGTGATTCTGTCAGCCAAAACGGGTCAAAGAAGTGTGAAGGAGCAGACCTGTACACAGGGAATGTGAACGCCACTTTCTCCCTCCCTATGAGGGGCGACGACAGTTTGATGAGAACTTGAGATATTCCTGTGTGTCCAGGCGGTCGTCACAATGAAAGGCTGCAGCGCTGGAGTCAAAGAACAGCTGGATTGGAGTGTGTGTGTACACATCTGTAAAGGTGACTTCTTGACAGAGTAGACCGGCAAATTCAGAGTGAATGCAGTTCTTCTGCGCAGTAACTACACGATATATTACTATATTCGTCTAATGATAAAATGTTTTAAGGATTTTTATTGATATTTATTGCAGGCATATATCACAGAATACATGTTATTGTACGACCTCTGTCACTGAAGGAAGGGAGATTAATATATGCTTGAAAGAGAACAGACAAACACGTTTGGCTGACTTCATCTGGGCACAGATTGTAATCTGAGGTTTGTTTAACTTCTGTTGGCAGGCTTTGTTGTGTATGTGAGTTTGTGTCTTTCATATAACTTCTGTAAAAGCATGCATTCTTTTTTAACTCTAGAAAATCTACATTCTCATGATATGAGGTTTCCTAGCGGAACGCTACCACTTTAACAGGACATGTTGCCGGGGCAGATGGTGTGTTTACTGTCGCTGCGTCATTGGCGATGTTATTGACCAGTGAGGCTGGCCTAAAAGTATTATTGGACTACCCAGCCTTGGAGCCCACTCACTAACAGGGGCTCGGCTGAGGGCTGAACTATAGATGTCTAGGACCCCAGGCTCGATTGGAGCTGCAGGCAAATCAGAAAATGAGGCAGAATCACAGTCATTTGACAAAAGGGTACTGAAAATCATTTAAGTTATGAAATTAACATCATACTCGTACATGTAGGAATGTGTACATGTCTGTAAAGTATTCTGTGAATATACAAGGTGACACAACACAGAATCTCTGTTGCCAGGTTAACACAGTTGGTGTTAAGTGTAGCTGAGCAGTTTCACGGTTTACATCTAAGGTTGTCCAAAAAAAAAGCATTAAATTAACACTTTGTCATGGAATTAACTCAGTCACAGTGCTGGGGTTTCCTTGTTTGCCATTTAGGTGCATTTACAGACAAAAAAAAAAATTCAAAAGTACGCAAAGCCGACTTTGTTCTAATCAGAAGTCTGTGTTTTTGAGTTAGTGCCAGTCAAGCCAGTATGGAGCCAGATTGGACCTGATTCACTCTGCCGTGATCAGCTAAGACTCAGCAGGTAAACGGATTAGCCTGCTAAGCTAGCGAGTCCCACGCTTTGCCGTGCTTCGGGCCCCACGGCTCTCAGCACCTTGAAGTGTCAGCTGTACACAGCACTCAAGTTTTGCCAGTCTGGACGCTTCACATTTTTTGGCTTCATTCTTATAAGTATCACCTGAGTTTATACACTTCAGCTCCAAAACACAGAATGATGGAATCTTACCATTGGCATATTTGTCACAAACGTGGTGTGGTTAGTGTGTTGTTAAAGCTTCTATATGTCCAAGTTGATCCTGTCTAGTTAAGCCAGTGAGCCTGGAGACTGATTACCTTTACTCAGTGTTGTTCATGTGTACCGGAGACGGTGGATGGAGTCAAGTTCATCTAAAACTGCTCAGATACCAAACTAATGATGATGAATTTTGTTTCTGATGTTTTGGAGTTTTTGGATTTCACCCATGGTTTGTATGTTTTGACTTGGGAGTCTTGCATCTTGTTTTTTGTTGTCATGAACACACACATTGAGATATGTCAATAGAGTTATTTGTGTGTGGATCATAAAGGCATGAAGATGACTCTTTTTTACTTTGTGCTTCTTAAAATTTTGTAAACAAAGCTGTGACAGTATGTGTAATCGCACCATATTGCCAAATGAAGTATTTTCTCTGTCAACACCCATAAAATTTTCGCACCCCTGGGTGTATTTCAGGGAAATGATGCAAAAATCTTCCATCGCAGTGACTGACCTGCCATTGCACGGTTTCGTGCCGTTTAGCCAGCAGGGGGTGATATAAACTGATCCTGCATTAATTCAACCACTTGGATTCCACAGTAGACATACAAAAGCAAGAAGACTTGCGATTTAGTTTCTGTAAATGCTTAAAAAAATGAGCAGCTAACTCCTCCTTCTAATAAACATCATGAGCTACACTGGCATGCTAGAAAGTTTTCGCATCAAATAATAAACAGTCTGGTTTTTGAATGCAGGTAGCTATTGTTAATCCATGAGCCAAGCATACTGCGTAGCATCGGCCACAAACAGGATGCACAGTGTTGTGTCTGACATTGGTAGATCGTGCCAAGATAGCATACTTTGGAGATGCAGAGCTGTGCCAGTTTCACAAGCCGTTCACCTGCTGTAGACCAGACTGCCCAGTGTGGAAACTTACAAGCGCAGAGTCTAGAGGGCTGGAAGAGGGACACCATAACGCAGAGTGGCCAGGAGTGTTCAACTCTGTGTTCAGCAATATCTCAGATGGAAACCGGTTCCTAGCAGACTCTGGGACATGCTAGCTTTGTCAAGGTCCCTGTTATAGTGTAGCATACACATACTGCAGGAAGGACTTTGTCTCATGTAAGGCACAGCTGAAGAGGTGGAGGCTGATCAGAAGGATCAAAGTGAATTTCTGTGGATGTGTACCTGGTAGGAAGATCTCTGAAATAACTTCACACGTTTCGTTTGTCGACCTCACATACAGACTTGGTATGAATTTACCAACCATTGTAAAGTCTACAATAGTAACAACAACATCCTTGGTTGTTAGGTCAAGATTGCTACAAAAATGTGCAGTTATCATTTAACTCATTTACTTACGTTTGGAGCAACACGGTAGCTCAGAGGGTAGCCGCACACCTCCGAGGTTGTGGTTTTGATTCCCATGTCTGGCTCTGTGTGCCGGTGGAGTTTGTGTGGCTTTCTTCCAGCTAATCCCCTTTCCTGCCATAGACCAAAAACATGCAGTTCAACGTCTGCTGCCTTGTGTTCTCTTTCCTGAGGTAGACTCCCGACTTAACATGTTAAACAGGTTAAGCAGTTATGGAGGGATGATGGATGGATGGATGGATGGATAGATTTACTCTTATCTGAAGCAGCTGACGTTTATCAAAAGCATTAAAGTTAAGTTACATACTTCAAGGGCACCTTCCGCAACAACTTTCCAGGTTTCCTCAGAGCTGCACCAAGCAGACATTCGTAGTGTAGCTGGGGGAGCAGGCCTTTAATCACCGGAAGATCTCGAGTTGTTCAGTGGAGACAGACCACTTGCAGTGTCATGTGCTCAAAACCAATTAAGCACTTCCAAGCGTGGGGAAATAAAACAACCCGTGCCATCACTGTCTGCCAGCGCCGCGATGAAAACAAATCGACGGCATCTCCACCGCCGCCATGCCAACGCTCTGTCATGAAAGGCATCCTGGTGGAAACGTTTCGGCACGTCTTCCGAGGGAGGCTTTGAGGAGAGACCGTAAGGGCTGAGGACCCTTCTTTGTCTGTTAGTACTGCGCACATTCACTCCATGTAACACGCAGTCAATGTTCAGCTTAGCTTTTTATCAGTTTGAGGCGTGTAGACGTCAACAGCAAGTGGTTGCTGTTTGGTATATCAGTGCGCGATGGTAGTTTTGTTTAACTGCAGTCCTCTTACTGGCATCTAGGGGAGTTCGTGTCGACACGATGGGGGCGAATATAGCCGTGTCGATTTTCATTACCTGGCACAATGCTGACACAGGTACCTGACTCCGTCTTCCACAGCAGCTTGACTGAGTTCATCACCTTTTTGTTCTTCTTCCCGGTTTGTGAAATTTGAAATAAAAATCAGTCATGCGTGGTTTTTACTTACAAGTGTTGATTATGTATGCTTTTAGGATGTGAGAGAAGCAGCTCTAAATGGTTCGCTGTGGTCCCATCGCGAAAGCAGGGGCGATAACTTGCTAATGTCAACACTCTATAACCTACTTCAACCCTACCAGTGCTACAAAGTTCAGGACATGAATGTGAGAAAACTTCTGCAAAGGTTTTATTCATGGGCAGAAGTCTGAAGATGAGAAATCAATGACCTTTGCATTCGTTTCCTCTTCCTCCACTCCTCTGGAGAATTAAGGTCAGGTGTCAGGGTACCAGCTGACCCCAAAAGAGCTTATAAGTTCCCTAAAAATGTACCTGTGATGCAATCTGAATTTCATCCTCAAATAAATCTTTAGCCTGTCCCAAGCATACAACAAAAGCTTGATTAATATTGTCCTCTCCAGTCCACGTCTTCACTTGAGCCATGCTGTTCACTCTTCCAGCCTTTTTCAGGCACTGAATGTTCATACATGTCTGAGCTGATGTGAGGTTCTCTCTTGCTTTCTAAATGCGTCTACAGCTGCCTTGGCCAGGCTGCATTGCCAGGTCTGTGCAGCAGTGCGGTCGTCAGAGCTGGCAGATACCTGCAGTGCAAAGTGCAGGAGTGGCTCCTGCCGTAGCCTGCATTTCGTGATGTTTCTTTCGTGTCTAATTGTGTAAACTCTCAGCCTGGCAGGGGATTTATCTGAGAAATGCCCCCCCCCCCCTTTTGTTGTGGGATATTTTCAGGGCTTACATAAGCCACTTGTTTGCTAGATGTTATGTAAGGTCGTTCGTCTGGGGGACCCCCCCCCCCCCAGGCACACTTCATCGTGGTGCTGGTGACGGCACGTCTATGTATTTAGTTTAGTTGTCTTTCTAAATCTGTGGTGGAGGCCCGTTGATGGCCGGATGACGACTGACCGACCGACAGGTGGAACGTGGCAACGCTCGCTCTCACTGGGCTGGATGGTGGTGATGGATGCAGGGGATGCAGCTTTCTCGTAGGCCTCCACTGGCGTCGAGTCAGGCTCTGGAATTACCACCGTGCCCGTATGGTGTGATCTTTAAACTTTAAGTTACCACGATCGCCCGTGCAAGGATCCGAACCCAAGACGGACTGATGGAGGGATTTAGGAATTTCTGATTCGGAGCCAGATGCCACAAATGCTGTCTGCTCCGAGATCTAAGGGGAGGAGACTGGAGGAGGACAGCCACAAGGTTTCCTGAATTTCGGGTTAAGGTTTGTTTTCAGATTCCCAGTTAGAGTTGACAGCGACTATTTGGGTAAATCTACTGGCACATGACGGTCTGGTCACATGGATCCGGCTCAACCCAAACAAGCAGATAAAGGTTCTGGTGAATATTCCAATATCCAAGATAACACATAGCATTACATCATTTTTTAGTAAAGATAGGCAATCGAAAATATGAAACATGTCATATGCATTAGGCAAAATTATTTAATAAATGCAACACAAAATTTTGCTGATCACTATCTTTACCCACGCTGTGTATGTCTGATGGACAGCAGTGACAGTGTGTACCGTAGATAAGTGGACAGAGGTGTTCAGCAACCTTCGCACCTCCCAGTAAACGGCTTGCGTTTTAATTGGCTCTTCAAGCTACCGGTATCTTGCCGTGGATGCTTAACGTGTGCTCGATGCCTGGAGGTAACGCTCACAATCGGCTTGCTGCGTATAATTATTCAAAGCCAGGCTCACATCGCTGACCTCGGTTTCCACTGCAAAAATGTCACAGCTTGAGTTTGAGTTAATTACTCCCAACACCACATAATTCACAGATAAACTCTAGTCTCCTCTCAAAATTCCTGAAAGGCTGACCTTCTCACTCACAGTCGACATTAGAGAGATGTGTGAGAGACGGAGAGGTGGTCTGGGCCGCCGTTGTGCGGCAAGCAAGTGTAACAGAGCCTCAACTGCCCTGGACATGTGAAGTGTGTTACCAGAGCTCAGATGGGTCCAGCTGCTTAACAGTATCAGCAGTCCATCCTTTGCTTTTGGACCGAGGGCCGGCACTTTGCGGAATTGCCAGTGGGTGTGTACCTGTCTGTGTGTGAGAGGGAGCGTGCATCTCAGCACACGAGGGGTCTGCCGAAGGGATGGATTCATCTAATTATACGTGATGAAAGTTAGGCATCTGGCGGTGACCCTGAAGAATCACCAAAATATCTTGCTTTTGAAGTTTAAAAGGCTGTCGCGGTCTTAAAGTGAACATGACCCATCTCATTCCAAATGGTCTTCTCCAAATTGATTCACTCCCTCTTAACGGGGTCTGGCTCTTTTCCGGGTATGGCCCCTAGGTGAGAATCATGGTGCTGTCTGGGGAACTGTTTGAAGTGTTTCTTCGAGGAGTTACTACTGCAGAGAGCGATGGCACGCCAGTTTAATTGACATGCTATGAAACATGGTGTTTGAAAGCTTGTTGGAAAATCCCAGAACTCGTAAAAATGAAGACTGAAGCTGTTTCAAACTGTCACTAAACACATACGTAGCATGACATACAAAATTTATAATCAGGTATACCATTTACTGGATTCTGCCAGTGCTGTTTTGAAATACTGTGCACTGAAGATAGTTTATTCCCATAGACTTCGATTTAATCGAGTAAATAATAAAATATTGCAACCCACTACCCACACGAAGTTCTAGTGGTATGAAGTGTGGGGAGGTGCTACAATTAGGGTGTGTTTTTGTTTGAAATCGGGATGGTGATAAAAAAAATAACCAATCAGTGTCAGAGAGCAGTGATGACGTCACTCAGTCATCCTCTGCAGCGATGCTGTTGTAGTGTATAGTAACCCCCCAGGTGTGGTCCCGCCGCCGCCGCGCCTGCGCGGGCCCCCCCTCGCGCGCGGGGCCCCGCCCCCCCCCCCTCCGCCGCGGCCCCCCGGGCCGGGGGGGTTGGGGGGGTGCGTGTCTGAGCGGGGGGGGTCGGGCGGGTGTCGTG
>JAACJT020000038.1:762724-787157 GCA_009936485.2 Gymnarchus niloticus
TCTCCCAATGTTGTTTTTCTGTTTGACGAGCTGTCTTCCTGTGTTTGAGGCCCCGGAGCAGAGGATGTGCATCCCCCCGCCCCCCCCCCCCCCCCCCCCACAGACACACGGCGGGGTCTTCTGTCTGTGACCGCATGCCGACATTCGCCTCAGCGTCCGATCGTTTGTTTTCCCATTCGCTGTGCCGCCCATCAATATTCAGCCTCTCGTGACAGACGTCCCTCCAGCGAGCAGCCAGTCATTGGGCTCCTTCTTTATCCCTGTCACATGATGGATCTGCTCAGGGCTTGGCGAGTCGTTCACACGTTCTGGATGAGCATTGTTGATTTGTCAGGGCCCGGAGAGCCAACATTTACAGGACTTAACCAACACCATTTCGTCGTTAACCCACTATCCCTTCCCCCAACTTCATGCTACATTCCGTCTTGAGCACGCTGTATAGTTGGTATTTTCTTTGCTGTTACACATCTCCTAACCCTCCCTCTCTGAAAGGTCCCCTCTTTCCCGTTTTTTTTTTTTTAAAGCAGCCCCATAATATTGAAAATAGGAGCTGCTTGTTATGCATAAGCCCATAGAAAACCTTTCTGAGCTGAGACAATCTCTGAGAGACGTCGCTGAGGCAGCCGCGGGCCAGTTTTACTGGCGCGTGCACTCAGTCGGCCGTTTAACGTCGAGGCAAATTGGGGGTTTTATTAAACCACTGGTCGGAGTTAATGGAAAACTGACGTGACTCCGGGTTCCTGCAGTCGGCACAGGTACACAGCTGTGCCCAATTTAACCAGTTGGCAGCGCATTAAAGAACTTTGAGAAAGCTTGACTGATGAGCTAGCCGACATGGGAAGCCCCACACCTTCCCCCGCTTCATGGCATGATGGACAGCTGGGGAAGCCAACCGTCTGTGATGGCGGTGCAAAGAAACCCGCCTTAATATCCCATAAAGCGGTGTGAAATGTCATCCTGCCTCTGGGTAGGTGGGGACTGAGCTGACACCATTAGGACCCCATCAAGTCACACTAGATAAACATCAACACTGGGAGGCTGTGTGGCTTTGAAAGCAGTGTTTAAGGGGGTTTTCCGTTTTATTCTATATGCATGTTGTCTACAGGTATATTTCATTGTATATTATGGATCTTTGATATTGTCTCATTCTACACTGTGGTAGAAAAACTACACCCTTGTTATTAAAATAAAAAAGGTTTATATGTATACTAAATACATATATGTGCTTTGAATTAGTATTACATTAATGCTAAATTAATTCTTCCATCCATACGTCTTCTAGCCACTTATCTTGGTCAGGGTCACGAACATTAATGATAAATGAAAAATGAAATCACCATGACACTAGAAACCCAGAAATCTCAAGAGCAGTGATAATTCAGAAATACTTTTGGCCTCTTTAATGGGTAACAAAAGAAGGTGTAAAGACATCTGTTATGGGTTATTGCCCTGTTGTGAACTGAACGAGGTTGTTAACCTGCACTAATGGCACGTCAGCAGAGCTTTGTGTAATGCATACCCCACCGCGACTCATCCAGCCCCACAATTCCGAGTGTTGCACGACGGAGCTGCCACAAAAACTGTCCGAGGGCTAGCGACGGGTAATGGAAAAGCCCGCATTAACTTCCCTCGCCGCTGTTGGAACCAAATAAATTCCTTGCCGGATAAGCTGATTATTCAAGCTTGCTTGTTACGTGTTTACATTCCAGTCCGTTCGTGTGAGGGGTGCAGGATAGTGGAGGACAGCTAAATGCTGTTCGCTAGGCGTTCGTCAAGGTGGAATTGTGCACAAAAAATGGCATTTGCTTCCTGGCAGAAATGGGCCAGGCATCAGTGCTTCTCTGCAGTTGTAAAGGATCGTGCTGGGCCTGTGGCAAAGCCCTTTAATATTACATTTAGCGTATTAAATCCATATTTAATTCTAATGTTGCTGTTCTGAACCATGGTAAACAGAGAATATTTAAAACATTTTTTCTGTTAAACTTCTTCTCTACATACTAATACAAATCTTTTAAATATGTATTTTAAACTGTCAGCCAAGTGGTCAGACAAAAACCTGCACTGAATGTGTCATTGTAACATGATAGCATCAGCTTAGCGCAAGAACATTTTTATACTAGCTAGAAAGAGAAGATACCTCAACACTGTTAAACTGTGTGGTAACACGTCACAAAGCAGCCTCTAATTTAAGTGCAGCTTTGGTTTTCTGGATCTCCGCTGAGTATGAGAGAAACCAGGCCTTTTTCAGAATGGGAGGTTTGGTTTCCTGTCCAGATACAATATACACAGTGCATGTGTATATTAATATATGGGGCTTCAGCTAGTGGTAGAGTCTGAGAGCGTCAAAAGAGGACCAGCTAAATGGCTGGGAGTGATGGCACAGCTCTGGACCACAGTGATCTAAATGTGTAATGTCTACTTCTTTAGATTGATAAACTTTCAATTTGTTTACCTCAGTCTTGACTGTTCAGTCCTCCCTGGCCCAAAGTGCAGCAGACTGACAGCCAGATGGACTCGCTCTCCAAAACGTCCAGTTTCCCATCAGCCCTGATCGTCATAGCAATATACAGCTTTCTCATAAGACGGAGGGGCGCCTGTCGGTGGGGTGCAGGGATTTCATACCGGCGGGGGTAGCAGATGATGCCGATTCTTTCATGGCAATTGGTGGAGGCTGGATGCGGAGAAGGATTCTGGCTTATAGCTGATGTGAGCAGTATCACAAACCCCAGAGGCAGGATTGCCCAGTTTTCTGCCTGAGGGTCGTGGTCCAATCCCAGACCGTGGGCCTTAACCCCAGCCGGTCTCAGTCCAGGCAGAAGCGGTGACCTCGCTCCGTACTGTCTGCTTCCCGACTGGCTGATAAGGAGCTAATCTCGGACTCGAGTGTGTTCATTTAGTTAAGCCTGCCCGGACCCACTGCTAATCTCTTGGGTCTGGGCTTAAAACTGCGAGGTTGCGTCCCTTTAAATCTCCCCCAAGCTTTCCGTGGCAGTTTTAAGTGGCAGTCGGGTACTCCTGAGCCGACTTCATTGAAATGAAAATGAGTTGCACGTCGCGGGATGTTCAAGCCACTGCATCTGGCAACACGAGCGGACTAGAAAGTCATTTAGGAAATTTAATTGGAATGGAAAGATAAGACTCAGTGTCTCAGGTTCTGCTGCTTATATTTTATTAGGCGGTTTTTGGAATTACCGCGCTGTTAGCCCCATCTTAGTTACCCGTGCATGATCTCTCTGGCGGAGTACACAGTTATTGGGTGTAGTAAAATAAAATCATTTTATACCTAGGATTATATTTACTAACATCTAAAGATGTTTAAGACCAATCGTCTTTTTCTTCACAGCGAATTTACGACAGAGTGAAAAGGACAGATTCTGGCAGCTGGGTGTCATGTTCAGGCATACCACCCGTTTCCAAGCCCGTCAGGGGTCCCCCGATCTGGACATGGCCGCTGATTTGACAATGAGATTCCATTTCGACAGTGCGGGTAATATCACAGGCAATCTGCAGGGATTTGCAGTGTCGCCGCGGACTACGGACACCTTACAAAAAATTAGATTAGAAAAAAATCCAAATGTGATACCCAGCACCCCACGGCTTTAAAATACATACCGTTCTGTTGTTCTTCACGGTTCCCAAAGGGAAGTCATGGTGTTATAACAGAGACATTGAGAAAATGCCTCCTTCTATTATACCAGTCTGATTACTGCTACTTGGAAAATTCCCGTTTCTGAAGTTTTTTCTTACACGAGTAATTATGTTATTTATTTTCTTGTACAGAGTTTGTTGGACTAAAATGTGCGTGATTCTTTGGGGGAAGAGTCAATTTTACGTTAACAGGCACTAAACTGGGTTCAGCTGAGTCTGCTTATTAAATTGGATTGAAAATGATTGCTAAACTGGGACCAGACACTTTCCAACTGGCTTCAGAAGAAAGAATACCTAGCTGTAACCAGGACATCGTTACACACAACCTCAAACATACTCTAAACATTTTCAAAGAGTCAAAATATCAAGGGGGTGGGGAGGGCTGTTCCCGATAGGTTTTTTCCCCACTGAGTTATTTGTGTCTGCAGCCACTAAATCGTATTGATTAAAGCCTGTCAGGGATGTTAAATGAGGTCCCACAGGTCGCTTGAAGCAGAAACAGCAATGTATTGGATTACGGGCTTAATTCGATTAAGAGCAGCGGCTGCGAAATTTTGATGCTCGCTTCGGTGGAGGATCCCCAGCTTTGTCTGACCTCCACAGTGGCTCCACGCACCTGGGTCACAGCACAAATAATCCCCCTCATTCACTCTAGAGACTTGGGGAGAGGAGCCCCACATGTAAAGGAGGGGAGTGTATTAAAGCAGGAGTGAATGTACCTTGACCTTTTCTGTTTGATACTTACTATCAAGCACACTATAATATGACTATAGTATGATATTCTGTATTCCTATGATTCTCGATTACTCTGAGATCACACCAGGTGTGCCAGTTTAGTCTCTAATAACTGGTCTACAAGTAGATGTTCAGCCAGTTTGGTTCCAATTTATTAATGTTTTGTAAATCTAAATATCTGCTCAGAAACATGGCTTATCTGGATTTGTGGTGTAGAATTTTACTAATTAATGTTCCTTTAATAGGAGTATGACAGTGCTGGTGTGTAATCTCCTGAAGAATGTTCATCTAGTTGCTCAGGACTTTTAATTTTTTAATTCCCTACTTCCACCTCCTCTTTCAGCTCACCGATCTCCAGGAAGGTTCTATCACTCAGACACTCTCCAACACCTATATGCTAGTTGAGTCTGAAACTATCCTCATGAGATCCAGCCTGAGTTCTGGACATCAAGCTCTCAATCACATAGACTGCGGAAAGCTCATTGACTGCAGCCTGATGGCAATCAGTCACTTACTTGTTCAATAGATGATTTGCCTGCGAATGGTTTAGTCACAGCCCAACCTTCTCTTGTGCCGGCATGACGTGTGTTCACTAGTGGGTAACTGTCAGAAATCACAACGAAGATGACAATATGGATGAGTGCATGACCAGCGGTTCCTCAGTGTGATGCTCCTGCATTGCTGCAGTAATTGAAATGGATCGCAGGGAAATTGACATGCAAACTTGGAGTGCAGGTGCCGTTGGGGGTTTGATCCCAATCTACCAGCTACCTGAGCTGTCTCTGCCTGTCTCCATGCTCAACCACTCTGGCCTTCTCTGAATGCTAAAACACAACATATTTATACTTTAGGATGGGATTTTCGGGCCGAGCGCTCAATCGCGTGCTTCAGAAGATATGTCAGGGGCTGTGGACACAATCAAGGTCATTTTCTCATTGGGAAGTTCATCTTAATGTTACCTCAGCCTTTTAATGCGATGTCAAAGTGATTCATGTAGCTTGAATTTTCACATGGTTTTTATATTGAGCATGGTCCTTGCTTCACGTCAATCATGGATTTTATTTCCCACAAAGGGCCCATTGTGGGGTTCTGTCTCCTGTCACATATCAAACATGATTAATTTACTCCTATCCTATTCATCTGGGTAATTGTACTGTTGCAAATGTTTTGGTAGATATTAGCTTATCTTACTGTATTTAATCTAATGCATTATTATGCAGTAATTTAACACCTTTAACAAATGTTCTTTTTATGCCTTCTCAACACATTAGAGCATAACACATCCAGTAATTTTAAATATTTCCATTAATATCACTTAACAAGCATCACACATTAACTGCGTAAGTGACATAAAAGTGTTATGCGATGACCTCATTTGTTATCGAACTAATTTTACAAGGTTTAAGTGGACAGCTAAAAAACCTGTACCTATGGTCTACCCCAAAAGGGCTACAATCAGTATTCCTTTGAAACAAATCCCGTGGTCCGCTTTGATTATCCGAGATGAAAATCTCATTAGGCGTGACACTGAAGATTAGTTTAATCTTTCCGCGTGTGACAAACGGCTGAGAGTAATGAATGCCGCCGAGAAGGTGCTGAAGGTTTCTTTGCCTTGTTTACAATAATGAGTTATGCCCGTTAAAAAAAAAAAAAAAGGCGCTTGGAGGAATACAGGGAACCAGCGATGAGAGACAGGGAGAAAAAAACCCGCGGTTGACAGTTGAGCAGGTGCCCTTTCACGCTCGAGCCGCCTTACGTTAGCCGGCTCTCTCAGGTTTTAATTGGGGTGATCCGGCATTCGGGCCATATGCGGGCCGACAACTTTAAGCTCCGTTTGATTTATGGCGCCTCAGGACACATTAGTTTCAAGACGTGAGCAACAAATATGACTGAACTACACGGTTGGACTAAATCAGCATCTAAGTGGAGGAAAGCGCAGTTTGGACCCGCGCTTCTTTTTAATTAGAGAGACACCCGGCGTGTATGCGCGATCAGTTGTCGGTAAATTTGGAAACTAAGTAATAATAATAATAATAATAATAAACTTTGCTTAAGTGAATTTGTATGTTGAATAATAAATAAAATGATTCTCATTTTAAACCGTTTCAATGGAAAGCCTGACGCGAAAGGCTAAGACGGGCAGCCGAGGTAGCAGGCAAGCGATGCTCCCTGTGGTTTCAAAGTCAAAAGCCATAGGAAACGTAACCAAAGGGTGACCACTGAGCTCAGTGCTTTGAGAATACGGAGATTAAGGGTTCCGCAGAGAAATATATTGAGTCTTTACTCGTGATTGTTTTCTGGACGGATAACCGTGTGTTTGATGCCGGAGATGGTCCTCTTTTAATGGAATAACTTCACCACCCGCACTTGAAGACTACCGTCATGCGTTTTCCGCTGCGTTAACATTCATTTCCGGAGTTTATCTGCATTTCCAATACGTATTAAAATAAATAGGCTACTCTATATGCTAATTCATTATTTGTATAGGCTACCAATAATATTGTGGAACCAATAAAATTATTATATGCATTATTTGCAGTTGTTTGAAAATAGCTGCCTGTCTTACAGTTAGTTCAGCCTTAATTTGAAATGAGAGGACGTGAGGGACGCCCTGGACGTCCAAGAAACCGTATGGAATATTGTGCCATGCTGTGCTTGACCATCGTTATTTTTCAGAAGAGACTCTAAAAAGTCTTTTGCTATTTCAAACACTAGGTTTAGAATGGAATTAAATCCTCAGAACTTGCTTGAAAACACATTCTGATATCAAGTTTTGTCATATACATTAAAAGCAAATGAAAAAATACTATGTTTATAGTACCGACTTACTATAAGGGGGCAGATTTAAAAACTGAGGAAGAAAAATGCTAATAGAATAATGACAGCCCTCCTACGTCTGTGGTCAAAACTTTCACCATATTTTGGCCAAGTCGCTATATAAATCCAGATGTATGAAAAATCGACGGCCAGTGAACAGAACTGTGCGACACAGTGAGTAGTAACAAGCCAGTCTCTGTTTTATAATAATAATAATAATAATAATTAGGAGTAATGTAAATAACAAGCAGGATGAAAATAACGAAGACACCACAATCGAACAAAATAGATAAAAGATGAAATTCAAAGTGATGCTTCATCTTCCTGGTTTTGGTAGTCACCTGTCCTTGGTCTTGATTGGACAAGAACAGACAGAAAAGGAAGCAATTAATGGGTGAGAATATCAGCCACAGCCATGCCCCCTTTTCACCTGATATGCTGCACAACTATGCCTCCTGTACTCCTGGAAAGAGTACAAGCAGAACCTCATGCTGCCCCCTAAATACAATATTTGATACCTACGGCCTAACAAGCAACATGATTGGGTATCAAAAGTCCACCTTCATCTGAAAGGGTTCCTATGAAAACACATAGAATTCCCTCCTTTCACTCGGCCTGTGTCTATTGGCCGTTAGACGAAGTGCCTGCAGTGCGTTGATTGGCTCAGTCCTCTGGAGTTTTAATGCTATCACTCAGAGTTTGGTGAGTTCCATTTTGCTGTTAGAGCCTGCAGATGTGGCTGCTCAGGGCTGTGAAGGACCTGCCCATTCACATGTCAGGGCTGTCACTCTTATGACAGATTAAAAAGAAGAAAAAAAGCTTACACAAAAGCTATTCTTTTGCATTTCAGCACCCCATACAATATCCTGAATAGATACCTGCACACCCAGGGACCAAACCTCCTAAGGTTTACAGGCCTAAACTTTTAATTCTGCCTATTCATTTTACAGAATATCTATTTAATCAATTAGGTTACATGGATTCAGCTGTACTATAGTAGTTCCCCCCGGAATATTAACCATCAACCTTTCAGCCTAAAGCTGGCCTTCACAACCAGTACACTATGTGGCTAGTGAGGCCAAAGAGCCCAGGGGACCAGTTTACCAGCCACAGTTCATTAACCCTTCTCCCTCCCTGATGGGGAACAGTATTGCGGGGGCGATATGGCTGTAAATTTTGATTTAGAAACAGAAAGAGTACTCAACTGGTACAGCTGTGTTCTCTAATCGGGTCCATCATTTGAGAAGATGGCTTTGCCTTCACACCGTTGACTCCTGCGATGGAACGGTACAGAAATGACTACTATTGTGAAGGGGAAGTACTGAACTTCCACAGTAAAATGTGAGAAATTTACAGGTACAAACACGAGTGAATGGTCAACATTTGTCATTGCAGTGTGGGGTCTATATTTTATTAGATAAACTAAAGAACAGTCCAGCTTCATGGTTTCCCTATATGAGGCTATGTGACCACCTGACTTCAGAGTCGTTACTTTCCAGAATCTGCACCGTGTCCACCTTGTGAGTCCTCTTCCTTGTTCTTGGACGCCTTTGGGTCCCACAGCTAGGTGGAGTCAGACGCACTGCCCTCCACGCATGAAGCCACCCTCTCTCACATGTTTTTCTTTTACACCATGCCACCCTGCTTCCTCTCACCCAGCACCAAACCTGGGCAGAGCCATGGAGAACTGTCTGTCATCGGCACCAATGATGGCTTTGTCACAGCGGCTACTAGGCAGATGTGCTTCGCCCAGGACAGCAGCCTGCACACACCTGTTTAAGAGTCGCTCTCCGGTGACCTCCATCAAAGCAATGAGGCAGGGCTGACTCTGATGATGTAATTTTTCGATGTCTGGATCTGAACCAGGGAAATGAAAGGGTTACTGTAGTGCTGGATTTCAGTGCCCGTTTCGCTCTCAGACAAACCATGACTGATTACAGTGAGACCAGAAGCTAGTCTCTTTTCCAAAAGCCTGGTTCCCTGCTCACTGACAGCATTGTTAGGCTTGAATTTCTTGGATTAGTGTATTGGGAATTTCAGAAAAAAAAAAAAAAACCCCATAAAAGTCATTTTTCACTCAGACCGTGACTACGGCTACCACCACTGACCAACGGCACAAAAAAAACATCACTACATTTTGGGTGTGGGTGCGTTGTGGGTTGGCGTGACTCATACTGCGACGTATTTGGGGTCACGTGACCTCTGGTGTTGCTGCAGCTGTCATACAGGCCCCCGCACCTCCACACATCTCTGGTGGATTTTCTCTTGGGAGGTTTCGTTTACCCTGTGCCATTCTCAGCATCCGTCATCCCGGATTTATGACTTGTGTCACCACTCGTGCATATTCATGACATCCAGGTAGCTTAACTCAGCTACTCTGCCTTCGACAGCTCTGAGCCTCCGTCAACTGTCGACTGGATCCTCGGCTCTGTCCGTCGTCAGCAGTGAAGCTCTGCTTATTCGTTTCTCTTTTATGCATTTTTTCCAAAGTCTGCTATTATGTGCTTTTTGTACTTTCATTCATTATTCATAATACCTGAAGTATGCCATGAACTCCTGATTTTTTCCTGAACGACGTAGGTGTTCCTACGGCAGAATCTTTTTGTTGGAGCCACTACCATACTTTACTAGAACTACTGAGCATGACAGTAAAGGGGTGTCCCGAGGCTTCAGCCCGTGTTTCCAAGCGCTGCGCTGAGGTTCACAGTTTTCCCATAATCCTCTTAAACATGAATGATAAACTCAGTGGTGACCTGCCCTGTGACACAGCAGCACTACAGTATGGAGCTCCTCAGATCCGTGTCACATGGGCACGCCTGGTTAACCGAGTCCACTCTGTCATTTTTAATGAGCCTGTAATGGTTTCCTAATTCATTTAATGTGTTCCAGAGGCTGACGTGGCCACTATCTCATCAGCCACTTAATCCGGTAAAATCACGAAACACAGACAGCAATCATGATTCTATTTCCCCGCAAATGAAACAGAATCTATCGAGTACGTTAGTTACAAGTATGGCGACTCCGCAGGTAATTGTTTCATTTTTCAACAGCGAACACGAAAAGCTAATGCCCTGCAATGGGCTGGCATCCCATCCAGGGTGTTCTCCTCACCTTTGGCTCACCACCACCGGATAACGGATGATGAAGTATGGATGTATGGCTGCAACTTCAAGGTTGATCGAAGCAGCGTCTCTGTCTAAGTGGCATACTGGTTAAGTACGTTGGCCATTGTGAAGGTTGCTGTTTCCCAGTCCCAGGAGGGGGGGCCTTGTTGTAGTACCCCTCAGTCAGGTACTTACCCTGGAGCAGCCCCCCTGAGTAAGGTGCGGTGCAGGAGAGGGAAAAAATCATTAGTCACTTTAGTTAAGTGACTAAAGTTAAGAGAAAAACTGGAATGAGTATTGGATTGATGCTACCGGACGCTGAAGAGTCGTGTTTTGCTACTGCTTGTAGGCCCCATTTGGGGGGGTGGGTCCTGTTTCAAATGGTTTCTCATCCCCTCCACCCAGAACATGGAGGATACTCTAATCATTGTGCCATGCCAACGGTGCCGCAGTGATGTTCACGCATGCGTGTGCGACACGTCAGCCTTATCTTAATTAGCCCTGGACCGCAACTTCACACTTCCATTTCTTGTCACTGTTTTATTTTTATACAAAAAAAAGAAAACAGTACAAATCACATCAGTTCAACTTTGTTGTCATTATACTTTCACAGCAGAACAAAAAGCCCATTTGCAATTGGAACATGAGAAACAGAATGAAATAAATCAATGCGAACAGGAAAACAAGCACTATTGTGGGAATAATTAGCAGTATTTTGTTGACCAAATGCATGACGTTAACTTCTGAGTACAGATAAATGACCTTCGTTAATGAGATGATGTTTCACACTTCTTTAAATCAATGTTTATATACCATACAGTTGATAAATCGCTTAAATGACAGTTTAATCAATTCAAGTTATGTCCGACTAATTGTTTCTTTGGCGCACATTAATAACTATCTTTAGGTTCTCATTCAAATGGAAATGCAATCAATTTATTATAATATTATGCCCATATTGAATCTAATATTGTTACTGGGTTTAAACTGTCCGTTAGAACATTGAGTTTGAGCTGGTTTATTGAAGTAATATGTCTTTTTGTTGGTTCAGATGAGGCAGTGAGTATCCAGGATTCATGAGGAAGGTCAATGCTTCTGTTGAAAATGTGGTGGAGGCATGTAACCCAGAGACGTCCCAGGAGCAGAGGTGTCTTCACTCTGTCACGTGAGGGGTGGTCTGTAAAGCCCCCAGCTTTACGCTCATTAATAAATCCCCTTGTGAGGACTTGCTCAAAGACACAGCTAAACAAGCAGTCTGTTGTACTTTCAGCATCACAGGAAATCAAGTGAAATGTCATAAACTAACGAAACATGGTCATCCACGTGCGTCCTCTACCCACCATGAATCATTCAGTGATGTGATCATGTTTTACACGTGTTCACTGATGAAACCTTTGTGGTGAGCAAAATGAGGTCAGCCACACGTGATTTCAGAGGGCCCAGGGACACTATGGCTCGGCTTGGCCCGGCTCGGCACGGCTCGAATGTGTGATGGATGCCCAGCGCTGTACCTCTCCCCGCTTCTGCTGCAGTCTGAGCAGCAGTATGGCTTCAGATTTGCCTGAAAAGAACCGAGGCGTCACACACATGATGAGGTTTGGGGGCTGACGGCGCCTCCTGCCTCGCCTACCAGCAGCAGACTGTTCTTGTATCTTTTGGTGGCCGTCCCAGAATGCAGTGTGTGTCTTCCAGTGCGGGACGTCCTTCAGAAATTGATTCTCTTTTCTTTTTTTTCTTTTTTTTTTTTGACAATTGGCAAAGAGAGATGCACTGATTTGGGACAGATTTTTCACAAGTCCTGCATGTTAAAAATAGTGTTTTCTAATGCTGCAAGTGCAAAGTATATATCACTGTGTACGTGTGTATATATGTGTGTGTTTGTGTGTGTGTGTGTGTGTGTGTGTGTTTGTGTGTGTGCGAGCATATGTCAGCCCACTGTACACATATGAGACTAAGAACCCCACCAGGGAATTTTCATAAGCTGTTTAGTATCTAAAAACGTCTCCTGCTTTGCTGACCTCTCCATGCCACCTTCTCTGATCTTTGCATGGTGGCCACCATGATGTATTCTACGGCTCCCTAACCTCGAAAAACGGGCGATCCCGGGTGGAGCGTGGATATTTCTGGGGAGGGGCTGCAGTCGGGCGACTAGCCTTGCTTTTCAGCCAGGATGTATTGAGAGTGTAAGGTGAGCTTGGTGGGTTTTAGGGAAGTAGAGGAACTGAGAGCACAGGCCTGACTCTCATAGCTTGATAGTCTTGCTGCTGTAAGCTAGAGAGCAGCACCTTGTTCTTGGTCCACCTGCCTGAAATTCCTCCAGAGCGCTGCTATAATGGCCTTGTTCCATCCTCCTGTGCCCATGTCATGATGAACCAATGCTTTCTCAGCTCTGATGGAACAGCCCGCCTGGACAGGGCTCCTCGACCTGCTTTTTCCCAGTCAATCCCTCTGTAAGCAGCAGGACTTTAACACCTGCTCTGCCTTCTGGGCTCCCGTCTCCCAGCTGCAGGGGTGTCCTCGGGGGACGAGGGGGCTGGCGTGACATCTGGCCCCCTGCGTGTCGCTCCGCCTGGATCTGAGAATCGGGAATCTGTGAGGTGGGATTGTGGAAGGAGGACAGGGGATTGGAAGCCAGTTTTGACTGGGCTTTTTCGCTTCATCGCCACACACTATTTTTTGCCCTGTTTCTTCATCAATTCCTTCTGCGAGCCTGTTTTGCCGTGACAACGCCAATGTTTTGTTATCCAGCCTTCGGGAGAGGGGTGCATACCTGCAATAGACCTTTCCTTACCTCACTACTCCTGCTCTTTTCTTCCGTGTCCTCATGCGAGCCGAATGGTACTGAATGCTGCCTCTTTGAAATTCCACCTGAACTTTGTTCCTCGACCTTGGTGCTGACATGGTGTCTTGTGCTGTCTTCTTCAGCCCTGATTTTTTATTTTTTACCATTTTTTCCTGCCCTGTGACCCAGGCAGCTCTCCACCATATGCGAACCATCACCAAGGCAAACCGTCATCATGCTCTACAGTAGAAACTGGGCAGCTCGTGTCCTCTTACCCCATAGCTCGCTGTCCGGTTCTTGGCTCGTTCCTCCACATTAATCAGGTGGAACTTGCGGGTGTGTCGGTCACGGAGTCTAATACTTCCTGTTTTCACTCACTGCGACAGCTGATGCATCTGTCCCTCTGCGTTAACAGAAGGCATGGCAAAGGACGAGTGTATTACAGAACAGTGATGTCTAGGTTTCCTGTAAAATGCGCGGTGGTCTGTTACTGAAATAAATCAGGATCCGTATTATTTTTTACACATAAATGCAATATTACACGTGCAAGTAGTGGATTTAAGCAACATATATCCAGATCCAGCCTGAACTGTTTATTTTGATTTTTTTTTTTTTAAATTGTCATTTTCCATGTAATATGAGTGTCACTGGTTAATTATTGTACATGTGCAGCATGCTCGAAAGTTTATACACATAACGGCTGAATAAATGATTCTTTTTTGCTCTCTTTTGTGTTCTTTCAGGTGTCTAGTGCCCATGCTTCCACTCGCGGCAAGTCAGAAGTGCTTAAATCAGGGAGTCCCAAATCGACCTTGAAACACATATGGACAGAAAGCAGTAAGGATTTGTCCATCAGCCGGCTACTCTCACAGACTCTGCAGGGCAAGGAAAATGCCACCGCCTTGGACCTGCGGTACGACACGCCAGAGCCCTACTCTGAGCAGGACCTGTGGGACTGGCTCCGCAACGCCACAGACCCCCAGGATTCCCGGCCGCGAGCCAAGAGGCGACCCATCGTCAAGACGGGCAAGTTCAAGAAGATGTTCGGCTGGGGGGACTTCAACTCCAACATCAAGACGGTGAAGCTGAACCTGCTCATCACGGGCAAGATCGTGGACCATGGAAACGGAACGTTCAGTGTCTACTTCCGCCATAACTCCACCGGCCAGGGTAACGTGTCCGTCAGCCTGGTCCCGCCCACGAAGATCGTGGAGTTCGACTTGACGGCCCAGCAGTCCCTCATCGACGCCAAAGACTCCAAGTCGTTCAACTGCCGCATCGAGTACGAGAAAGTGGACAAGTCTACCAAGAACACCCTCTGCAACTTCGACCCGTCCAAAACGTGCTATCAGGACCAGACACAGAGCCACGTCTCATGGCTGTGTTCTAAACCCTTCAAAGTGATCTGTATCTACATTTCCTTCTACAGCACTGACTACAAACTAGTGCAGAAAGTGTGCCCAGATTACAACTACCACAGTGACACTCCCTACTTCCCATCTGGCTGAGAGCCAAACTGTGGGGGGAGAAGAAAAACAAAGTCATGTTAAAGGCCATTTCCCCCCAGTATATTTCAGCTATTTCTTCTGTCCTGAACATATCCACAACAGAATGGTGATGTATACTTAAAGATAGGTTAATTGGCAGTTAAAAAAATATTCAGTCCGATGCAGAACCCTAAATCTGGGGGGGGCCCATTTAAGGTGTATAAGAGAGTGTCGCAGTAATGTTCCTATTCAGTGTGTTAATCTGATTATTATAATGATGTTTCCTATACAATAAATGGGATTATTGTGTGTACATAGAAACTAATAGATTTTGGCATCAAAAGCTGAAATTGATAAGAACTCTAATTTAATCCTAAAAAATCTTTTTAT
This sequence comes from Gymnarchus niloticus, assembly GCA_009936485.2. Classification (NCBI taxonomy): domain Eukaryota; kingdom Metazoa; phylum Chordata; class Actinopteri; order Osteoglossiformes; family Gymnarchidae; genus Gymnarchus; species Gymnarchus niloticus. Next base: position 777,688 of record JAACJT020000038.1, read on the forward strand.
GGATTATTGCGACTGGAGATCCTTCTTGTACACCTACTGTAATTTTGTTTTAGATGCCTCAATACAGATATTTATTTTTTTTACAGGTGTACGTGTTTTTTTTTTTCTTTCACTTAGCCGTTGTGTGGTGATGATTTTGTTGGTGCCCGTTAACGTTTCAGCCTGGGGTGTTTCTCCTTTTGCCCCCCCCCCCGTTCTACGACAACGCAGCTACGTAACACCCTGTGTGTTTGTGAAAGACCGTCCTAAGGGTTGTTCCTTTCAGCAGTGCATGTCCATCCCTCGGACAGGCCGCGGCATGTGCCAAGTCTCGCGAAAGCATCTCGGCGATTCGGAAATGATAATCTCAGGCCCTTCGTTGTCTGTATTGTTCTGCCTTGAAGCGTTTGACAAAGGCTAATTTCAACATCAAGCCAGTGGAAAAAAAAGGTCTGCTCATCCTCGCCAACTGTCATAAATGTGATAAATTCTATATCCTAGAGCTTAATTTGTATGAATGGTTTGTATTGTATATAGTTTATCTTACCTGAGCTGTTTCTGTATATGCCTGTATACACGAGTATACCTGTCTGATTCAATCCAACCCCAGATTACCCCCCCCATAAGACCATCTCCGCTCTTTGGTTTCACGAAGAAAACAATTGGCTCATGTAAGTAGATGTGAACTCCATGGAACTCAAATGTACGAAAGCAGTACAGTTGTCACAGTATATTCTACTCATCTGTATGAATACATTTTCTTTCCTGGGGGAAGGAAAAAGTGGAAATGTACATATAAATAAAATGCTGAGAGTTTTTTTCAGCTGAATGTTCTGAGTGTGTGTGTGTTATTGGAGACTAAAGTTTATTCCCATATTTCCCCGCTCATTTTCTGAAGTTTTTCAAAAGCCTGTGAGCTCAGAGTTTTGGCAAGGAGGCCCTGGAAACTGAAGGAGTGCTTTTGTGAATCGGATCGATGGGGAACACGTGACGATACGTGACAGCAGATTGGTGGAAAAAGCTTGTTCCTTAATGAAAGATCAGCCCTGAACCTGAAGATGTGGCTGCTGTTTTACAGACAGCATAGGCCAATATTAAGACCTAAAAAGCCAGGAATCAGCAGTCACCGTTAAAGTTGTTAGACCTCTGGGAGAAGTTGGGCATCTTCCATGTACTAGTGACTTGACGGTAATTAACTGGATTACCTTCCTCACATTCCCCACAATTTGCCTACCCCTGGGGGATAAGTGTTAACAGAATCAGCATGTTTGACATGATAAAATGATGCATGAATACAAAATTTTTCATCTTGGACACTTTACAGCCTTGCCAAACAATGAGTGTATGTAAATATGAGATGAAGACGTATTGTTCCTACATCTCATTGTCAGTCACAGTGATGTTAGACTACCTCTGCATATTTCCCAGGACTCTCAAAATTAAAGGCTTTTCACGGTGAAGAAAGGAAGCACTCTAGAGTGTCTGGGTAGGTCTGTGGCTGCTTTGCCGAATTTTAAAACTGCTCCCAGATCAGCTCCAACCCCAGTTTTCATCTTTAACTCAGACCAGAACCTGCAAAGGCATTTCCATATTATCCATACCATGACACACAGTCAGCATTGTCACCTAAGCCATCCTTCAGTCATAAGCTTCTGTTTGCTAATTATTATCAGTTTTTGAATTGCTTGTCCCGTACAGGGTGACGGGTGAGGGGTAGGGGAACAAGGCAGGCAGACCCCTGGAAGGGAAGACAGGCCATCTTAGGCTACAGGAAAATGAATGACTCCAGTTTGCTTCACTCCGTGTCATTGAAGTGCAGGAGGAAAGTGGAGTACCTGGAGGGAACACGTACAACACAGAGTGAACATGGAAACTTTACATACACACAGAGTGGGGGTGATATTCAAACCCACAGTCCTGGAAGTATAAGGTAGTGCTATCCACCAAATGACCATGCATTATTATTTTATTATTATTATTATTATTATTATTATATGATAAAATCAAGCTCAGTTAGTACCAAAAAAACATTTCTTTAAACTCATGCCAATCCACTGTGACTAAACATGAGGTGGAAAAAAAATTATTTTATGTGCCAAATTGTTTGAAATTCACTGACGTAAACAGTGACCTAAACCCTTTAGTCCAGACTATCTCTTGTATGTTGCTTATGAAAACTTGTATGTGGTTTATGCACAGCAATGTGAAATATATGAAAGAGAAAAATATACATTTTTAATAAGCTATTTTTCAGAGCAATCTGCACTTTGCCACACAGCTAATAACTTCTTTTCCCGGTGAAGCTTCATTATCAGACACAAGCTCATAATGAAGTAACAGAGGGTGATAGTAAATCATTCCATTACAGTTTGCCTGACATCCTTGCCTGACATACAAAGCTGGATTTTTAAGTAAAATATCACTAAAGCCAAATAGTCATACTTCATCTGGTTTTCATCTGGATAGTCTTAGAGCTTGATATTTTTAACACTTGCGAAAAATGCTCTTAAAGTTGCCTGACAGGATATCGGTGTACTTGAACAACAATTCCCACTGTTTTGCATCTCGCCTGTACGTATGAAAGCCTTCCCTTTACTTCATCCCAGCCTTTCCCTCTGCCCTATTTCCCAAATGGAATTTCTGCCTTAATCAAAAGTAGAATAGAGGAGAGCCCGCATGCCTCTGGGATATTTTCCCATTAACCATTTTGACACATGACTGACCGTGGGGGATTATTGGTTTTTGAAGAACTATTAACAGCTGTACATTTGCATTTTAATACAGTTCTCTTCTCCTACTAATGCAATTTCGGTGTGCAGCTTTGTGACTGCCTTGTTCCTGGAGCAATTCAGGCGACAGTAAAGTCCCTCTGGCTTTAATCGTTTTAATTGCCATGAAAAATTAGTTTTCATTAATCACCCCCGAATCTCTGTGTTGGCTCTGCACCAGTCTGGCTCCACTCACAATACTTGTTTCTTCACTGTTCATTCTTGTCTATCCCTTCGACGTTCTGCAAGGAAAGTGGGTCTGATGAGATTGTGGTTTGTTCCTCACATGGATCTGGTTGGGTTAAGCTGACTTGAAAGCAGCTGTGTTTTGTTGGGAAAATTAGTGGGAGGTCTTGGACAGCTGTGATTTACTTAAAAACGTGCTTGGCACAGTTGCACACTGTGTCTGGCACTGTTGGGTTCTGCTTCTGTATGGAAGTAGTTACAGAGAGTAATTTTGTGCATTTCTTAAAAGCATTGACTGCGCACTTTGTTGCCTTTTGTGCTCTTTCTTTAACCTTTTGGCAATGAAGCGTTCCATCCCAATGTCACTGTCTTTCATTGCCCTGTCTGAAGAAGCACTTCTACTTTAAAACTGCTGGCTCAAATCCTTTGAAACTCACCTGGCTGCTCTTGGATTTCCCCGAGACGTGAGTGATGAATGCAAAGGCCAGCGAAATATAGTCCTTGGTGACAGCAGGGCAGCATATTTTTCAGACCTGAAAAACCGCAAGGAAGTAGGATCCCGCCCTTGCTCCTCTGAGCTAACAGCTACCCAGAGTGTCATTCTCATCTGAATGTGCCAACAGTGAAGAAAGCTGGGTGAGTCTATGACTAAATTAGTCAACAAATGATGCGACATGCCCTCCCGGACAGTGTGGATAGACGTGAGTGCAATTTGGGTAAAGCACCGACACCGAATACCTCCATAAGGTCATTCCTAGCGTCTTTGCCACAATCTACCCTGATGACATAATTGTGCTCAGACCTACAACTGCAAAGCAAGATGAACACCAGAGGTTGTGCTTAACGTGCTGGCCAAACAGTACCACAAATCATATACTGGGCAGTTATTAATTACCCGGACATCCTCTGCACTTAATGGGGGGCTGCCCATAGCAGCGCTTACAGATCCATTTCCATCTACAGAGTTTGTCATCTTTACGATGAGGCATTGCGTTTCAGCCTGCTGGGAGTTCTCCTTCTAATGATGGGGTGAAAAGGATAAAACCCTAAAACCTTGCGCCAAAGCCCTCTTAGCTGTTGGGTGCAATGCATACTGCTACACGGGGAAGTCACTCCACAGCTAGCTGGTTCCTAATACTGCTCGTGCTGTGTCAGGAGCTGCAGATCCCCATCAGCAGGCTCACAGCCCACACCACACACGCTTCCCCTGCATGCCGCCACCTGTCAGCAGACGGATCGGTCCCGCAGGGTGAGAGACACAGCGTCATTGCCATCATCACGTCGGGCGCAGATCCAGGGCCATAAACATAACCACAAACTCCCCTAGTTCCAGCTGGGACTGGGATCTGGCTGACAGATCTAGTCCTGTGACCCTCACCTCGCAGCCGACTCCCATGACCTTTGACCCTCACCTCACAGCCGAACTCTCGTGATCCTTGACCCTCACCTCGCAGCCGATGCACGTGCAGAATTAGCTGGACTCTCTGACTGACTCTTTGACAGACGTTAAACTTGCTAGCCTCTAGTATTCAGTACTCAGTAACGTGTTTATCTTACAGCCTGACCATAAATGAATGGTCACCATCAGTGGTAACTGTCTGGATAAACCTGGGCCTCCTGCTGTAAGTGAAAGCCGTTTGTTGATTTGTTTTGTTGCTGTGTTGAGAGATGTAACCTATGTCTGCTGCCCCTTACAGCAGCATTGTGCTATGCAGTCCTGGACAGTGACTGAGGGTATTTTAATGAAACCCTAACAGACACAAAGAGCTGATAGTACAGTTCACTCTTGGGATTTCTGAGTAGCAGTGCTCATGGTAGGTTGTACAATGACAGGAGTGTCGTGCTCCTCAAACAAGTGTTGGTTCAAGTGTTGATTCAAGTGTTGATTCAAGTGTTGGTTCAAGTGTTGGTTCAAGTGTTGATTCAAGTGTTGATTCAAGGGATGTCAATTTGACCTGACTAGCGTTTTGGTTCTGCCTATTGCACCTTAAACTTTAATAAATTATTTGGCCAACTGAGGCAACACTGTAAACAAACAAAGACCAATTTATGTATTTAATTGTTCCCATTCAAATAACATAGAATAACAACAGCATTTTAATTTGATATTAATCTCATTTTCCATATATAGAGTTCCTACAATACATGACTGGCGCAAAAGTATTTGCTTCATTAATGCGTCAAATTCAAATTTAGCAATCAATTTAACACTGAAGTCAATCGGCTGAGGCAACAGCTAACTCACACAGTCATGAATTAAATACGTAAACCCTCAGACTACTTCGCACCCTAGCCTCTGGTGAAGTCACGTGATTGATAATCCACGGAGAGTGAAAATACTTTGAATATTGACGACAGCAAAAAAACCTGCTTTACTACAAAATTTAAAAGCTTGATTAAGCACTACAAAATTGGAGCTGCTGCCAATTAATCAAACAGGGCCTTTCTCTTCACATTCATCCCATAATACCTTACCGATTAAAGTCCTTTGCCTATGTGTTCTACCTTATTACACTGATAGTTTTTAGAACGTTATTTATGATTAATACATACTTTCATATTACTTTTGGGCTCACAAGAAATATATTGCATGCACCGTAAACAAATGATGAAATGCCTGCCAGGACTGGTGTCATTCTCCAGGTACCACAGTGACAGTGACCTCTTCAGCACCCTCCCAGCAAACAGGGAACATTCCCACAACTTTCAAAAATGTTCTTATTAGGTTCTTGAAAGGTTCGGTTGCAACATTATATAACTAATGTTCCTGTAACGTTGTTAAAATGTGGATCGGGAAGCTTAACCAAAAAAAGAGCGCCGTAGGAACGTTTTTAAAATAACCTTTTTTCAAAGACGTTCCTGGAACATAAACGTTCTGAAAGCCTAAAAACAACGTTTGGAAAACGTTCTGCTAACCCCAAATTGTTAGCTGGGTAGCTACTGGTCACGCTCAGTGCAGGTTTAGGATTAATGGCTACAGAGACTAGATTTTAAAATATATGACCACTCTCATGTCACTCTGGGCTAAAAATGAAAGAGCGGGATGAAGGGAATGCATTTATTTTATGAACTGGACATTTTTTGGAATGATATTATTGAAACTAGCAATTATTCTCTCATTCATCGATTAAAAAATTTAAGAAATATAGACACACGGGCAATCATTGTTTCATTTAACTGATCAGAGGAGGTCACAAAAATGAAGTGGTTGAGATCTTGTATTTAATTTCACCCCAACATGCCGTGAGAGACGTGAAACAGAGGTGATGGTCGATTCCTCCGAAGTTCTGAAGACTTCTACATTTTACATCCAAATTCACAAATAATTCACAAATTTTCACAAATAATTTCTCGCAATAAATGATGAAAATTAATATCCACATAAGGAGGTTATTTTCTTATAACTTTAAACACATACTGTTTAACAATGCCCCATGGAGAACTTACAAAATAAAAGTTTTAAATGAAGTTATATATTAATTATACAGCTCCATTTTTTCAGCTAGCTGAAGCATTGAATACATATTGTTTGATGGTATTAAACCCTTAACCAGATGTGGGTATCTGTGTAGAAAAGATTCAGTATGCCATTGAATGGAAATTAATTCAATTATGTAATTGTACTTTCATCTGTAAGAAATTCTCTCTCATGGTGTGCATGATTCATCCGACGTTTTGACCTTCAGGATATTTATGACTTGCCAAAGCTTTTTCACCCGCGGTGTCTTCCCTGTGATATACAGCTCATTCACAGGCAACATTTTGTGAAGGTGTTTGACGCTGGCTTGATAGCAGGAGGTTGTAAGCACCACCCCGTCTGGGATTCATAACCCTGTCTGTGAAATGACCCTCTGGAGATTGTGTGACCTTTCACTGAGCGTCTGCATTACCATACTGTGGCCAAGGTTTTTATTCCCCACTAATCCAGGGGATGCTGGGCGCAAACAGCATGGGCTGTGTTACAGGGCCTTGAGAAAGCTGACGGAGTATTTAAATGTTTGTGACATTTGACGGCTGTGGCATTGGGCCGCGGAACATTCATGTTTATGTTCGACAATCAATTAGCCACACTTGTCTGTATGGCCCTGGTGTTTAAACGATGGAGAGGTTCATCATAAATAAAACTTGCCTCCTGAAAGCTGTCCGTATTTGTTCAAAGTCGACATTCCCGAACTATCTAGATTTCATCATGTTAATCTATTACCCATTTTTCTTCTAATAATGACCAGGTTTGCTAAGTATGGGGGACACGATGGTTCAGTTAGTAGCCCTGTAGCCTCACGCCTGAGGGTTGTGGGTTTGATGCTTCACCCACCTTCGTCCGTGTCGAGTTTACGTCTTTCTGGATTATCCAGAGCAGCCTTTATTTACATGATTTATTTACATTTAATTTACATCTAATTATTTAGCAGATACTTTTGCCTGAAGCGAAGCAACAACGTAGATACATCTCCGGCATGGAGCTGTTGACGAGTTACTGACATCTCCTCTCGCAGTCCAAAAACAAGGTTAGGGCTATAAAACAAGAGTGTGTGCCCCGCGATGATCTGGCATCCTGACGCTGACAGAGGGGCTCCAGGGTCATCATGACCCTCTACTGAGCAAGCAGTTATGGAACACGAATGGATATGCTGCACGGTAGAAGGCCAAAAATAACACCACGACATAAGTGGAATTTAAAAAAAAAAGTCTTTCAGTTGAGCAGTGACATCAGCTACTTAAATCCATTCGATTCCTTATAATGATGTTTCACCCCGTCAATACACTACATTGACTGACATTTGGGGGTTGTATCTATGTACTTACACAGACATGTCGATTGATTTCCCTATTGATTATTGAGTCACATGGAGGGATGGAGGTTTATTCACACTGCATTAAGGCAATAACCTCCTTTTGACACTTCGCCATTATTTGGTCCCTCCCAGAAATCCATTCAAGCAAAATAAAATATTTAAATATAAAGAAGGAAATAAGATGAGGTTACCTTTTCCTCTTAATGAGACATTTCCCATTAGGATAGATTCCACACCCAGAGAAGGATACACAAAGTTTCAACACCTTCTCTGAGCTGTCTCTGCACCCTACTAAATCTCCTACAAGGATAGAAAAAAACACACGTTAATTAATATTAATTTTTTTGACATGGCACTGCCTTTGGGCTACAGCTAATGAAATATATTTCCCTTTAATTTTGGTAGTTAGAATCAATTACCTGCCTACAGACACTCCCCTATAAACAATACTGAGGCATAAACAAGGAAAGGATGTCTGTGTCCTTCATTGCCCCTATAATCAAGTTGGAAAAAAGTGGGCCTTTCAAACCCGAGTTTAGTCCTTCCTGAGAAAAAAGAAGTGCTTCTCTCGTTAGATGAATGCCACAAGTTCGGTCAGGGGCAAACGTCTCACCGGGTGTGATGACCCCAGTCTCCCAGGATCAAACACAACGGACGTCAATGGGAATGGAATATACATTCCTGCCACATCATTTTTCTTGCCTCTCCGGCATCCGATTGCGCTGACCGGGATTAATGGAGCGCTGGAACGGGAATGCGATTCTCACACCCAAAGTCAATTTTGCGCCCGATTTGGCCCCTGTGAATTCGAGGTTTGGCATTTCACGGGTGACACAAATGTGACATAACACGGAATTTTCCGAGTCCAACAGCTGGGCGTATCTGTCTGGTGTTTGTCTGTAGTTACTGACAGTCTACTGCAGGAAGGACACCAACATATCAGTAATTGTATTTCTATTATGATAAACTAAAGCTGATCAAATAATCAATTGTTTGTACATTTATACCTGTTCTTATACATATATTTGAACATATAAGTACTTAAATGTACTACATATATACTGTATGTCAGCATGTAAGTAATTAAGAGTACATTTGTGTGAATCTGTATCCAGTGTATTGCATGGTAAACATACGGATTCTTATAAGCCCTATTTGACTTTACTCATAAAATGCTTCGAACAATATCAAGATGAATAACTGAATAAACTCTAAGCTATATAAATAATCCTGAATAACAGTATCTGCTAGGTGGGTGTATAGACTGCTTTACGGTGTTTGCATTACAGGAAGATGGAACAAAAACTAATTTCTCATGAGGTTTTTATCATGCTTAAGATGAAAGTTTAAACCATTCAGAAGGACTACTTTGTTTATCTTTTGGTTATCATTGTGTCCACACCAAGTATCATCTAGTGTATAAACACTGGAGATTGAATTTTGTACTTAGAAAGATGAGCCAAAGGATTTAAACACAGAGGAAAGAAGTTTGTTTTCTCCTAGCAGCATGAAGCTAATCAGCACATGTGGCAAAAATCCGTTATGACAGGCTGTGTTCCATCGTAAGAAAATGCATCAGTGAGCCTTCAGCGGTAAGAAAAACCTTCAGCACATGCTGTGTTCAGAGTCAAGAAAACCATTTAACACAGGCTGTGTTCAGAGTCAAGAAAACCATTTAACACAGACCGTGTTTAGAGTCAGGAAAACAATTTAACACAGGCTGTGTTCAGGGTGAAGAAAA
>JAACJT020000038.1:793211-809998 GCA_009936485.2 Gymnarchus niloticus
CTTTTAATATAGATTGGTTTGATCTCTTTGCCATCCAAGGGACTCTCAAAAGTCTTCTCCAGCACCATAGCTCAAAGCAAGATCCCACTAGCGTGCCATTAAACCAGAGCAACAGAAATATTAATTCCAGCAGCCAACTAACATAACTTTGTCATGTGCATAAGCTTAAATTTGTGTTATTATTTAGCGATCGATCTGGGGTTAGGATTCAGGTGCGTAGATCTGCGTTATTGGCCAGACCATTTCAGATCTGATTTCAGATCACAACTGGTTCCTCGGCTTTGGTTTATTTTAGTCCTGAATTTCAAATGTAATGAGGATATAGGGTTAACAAAATGTGCTCCTTAAAAATAAGAAAAGTTCCTGTCACTCTTCTTCATAGCGAGCCGTGGCAAGACCAGCTACTATAAGAACAGCACCAGATTGGCACCAAAGGCACTGTAGGATGACTTGAATGACACACTGCATGCACAGGAAAAGAGACAAAAGGGCAGACTCTTGGTCTTGCAGTGAATCGAGCCGTGACATCTCAGCTGGGAGCACTCCAGCACCCCCCGCTGTGTGGAGAAAGGGGTGAGAGGTCTGGAATGGAGAGTGCTTCAGCAGTAGACATGGCCCCGTAAAGAGCAAGAGGACTGGAGAGTCCCCTGCGATCGCCTGCCTGCTTTAAAACCTCCTTCAATTTCAGCAGCTCCTACGGAAACTGCCTGTCAGGCGGTGATTGAAGGGTAGATTCCACCATGGGCAGACCTCTTCAGTCTCAGCCAGAACATTCAGGGGCTGTAAGGGAAACTGATGTCCCCACAGCAGGGGGAAAAATGCATGCCTTTGGTATTTCCATTTGGTATACTAGTTTTTTTTTTTTTTCCATTGTTGCTTCTTCCTGGTTGGTACTGCAGTTTTATGTTTTGAAAAAATGGCAACAGTTAGTTTTTTAGCTTTTATTTATCCACCCATCTTCCATAACCCACGGATCACAAGACTGGGACACCCTAGATGGGATGCCAGTCCATCACAGAGCATGCTCTCACACATGCTATGGGCGATATTAAGATGTCAATTTTGAGACATCAGTTCACTCATTGTGTTTTAAGTACTAGTGTGCAATGACAATAAAGCCTTCTATTCTGAATGCATGTATTTGGAATGGAACAGGAACTGGTGAACCTTTGGGAAACCCACACAAACAGTCAGAGGGACATGCAAGTATACATACACTCAAACAGAGGTGGGGAAGTGGACTTGTAACCCTGGAGCTATGAGTGCACAAGCAGGCTTTGACCAATTAAATGTGACGATTAGGCAACCATCATCTGGCAGCTATGAAAATTCTGAGATTTCTCTTTTCAAGTAGTACTATTTTATCCTTTGTGACACCAAAATTCATGTTGCTAATTGAGAAACCCAAATGCTGAGGCCAATTAACAAACAATCTTTTGATATACTGTTTAAATGTGTTGAAAGGGAGATTAATTAAATTCTGGATGCGGTCTAGTACTTGACTACTGCAACCAAGTGATGTCTTTCCTAAATTTCCTTCGGGATCAGTAAAGTATCTATCTATCTTATGCTGACTTACTCTGAGTTGCTGCTAATTAATAGCCGTTATACTTTCAGTACATAAATAATTTTTAAAAATCATAGCTGCTGATTTATCTGTTCCAGAACCCTTTAATGTGTGCATATAGTGTAAATGCAGAAATAATGAGAACTGTGATCTCAATGACTGAGTAGTGGAGCCGTCATATCTCAAAGCAAGTTACTTTGCTAAATCACTTCATATTTCGTATGAAATAAAATCAAACACTTCACCTATGGAAGAAATATTAATTCACTTTGGTTAAACGCACACACACTGTATTGTGCAAAAGTTCTAGGCACTTGTGAAAAGATGGTGTGAAGATGCCTTCAAAAATGCCATAAACAGTTTATCAATGTACAACATACAAGGTGCACAAACAGAAAAACACCAAAGCAATTTCATATTTGGTGCGACCACCATTTGCCTCCATTCTTGCAGGCACACATGCGCACAGGAAAGGATTGTGTAGCCATAGAGTTCAGTGCAAATAAAGAAGTATATCAAACAGACGCAAATTATCGCGGGCAGGCCGGAGCCGAAGAGGAGGGGGGGAGACGGTGCTTGTTTGCGCAGTATTTATTTAACGGAAATGACGGGAGGTGCGCGGAGCCTCGGAAAAGGCGGAAAGAAGCGCCTGCGCGCTGCAGTCTGTCCCCAGTCTCCGCCAGCCGCTGTGGTGGCAGTGGTGGCGTCGGACGGATCGAGCACACATAGTTAAAGGTTCCGGCTGGCAGCGCCTGTCGAAAGGAGACAATAAGAAAAAAAGACACAGCGTTTTTGGGCGCCGGTCGCAACACCGCATTCACGGTGAAGCGCTGTTGATTTGAAGCCCACGACTTCCTGGTGCAGCGTCCCCGATTGGTCCGTTGCCGCCGCCCACCATGACGTGCCGCTGGCGTGCGTGACGAGTCTTGCTGAGGGCTGGCAGTTCAATGTGAAAAATCTTACACCATGGCAAGACTGAGCACAGCAACAAGACACACGGTGGTCTTGCTGCATCAGCAAGGTCACTCACAAGCAGAAATTTCAAGGCAGACTGGTGTTTCCAGATGTGCTGTCCAAGCTCTCCTGCGGAAGCACAAAGAAACTGGTGATGTTGAGGACCGAAAACGCAGCGGTCGGCCAAGGAAACTTAGTGCTGCAGATGAAAGGCACATCATGCTGGCTTCTCTTTGCAATCAGAAAATGTCTAGCGGTGCCATTAGCTCAGACCTGGCTGAAACCAGAGGGACCCTGGTACACCCATCTACGGTCCGGAGAAGTCTGGTTAGAAGTGGTCTTCATGGAAGACTTGTGGACAAAAAGCCATACCTCCGACATGGAAACAAGGCCAAGCGACTCACCTACGCTCAAAAACACAAGACCTGTAGTGCACAAAAATGGCAACGAGTGCTCTGGACTGGTGAGTCAAAATTTGAAATATTTGGCCTTAACAGAAAGCAGTCTGTCCGCCGAAGGGCTGGAGAACAGTACAAAGATCGGTGTCTGCAGGCAACACTGAAGCATGGTGGAGGATTTTTGCAGGTTTGGGGCTGTGTTTCTGCAAATGGAGTTGGGGATTTGGTCAGAATTAATGGTCTCCTCAATGCCGAGAAGTACAGGCAGATACTTATCCGTCATGCAATACCATCGGGGAGGCGTCTGATTGGTCCCAAATTCATTTTGCAGCATGACAACAATCCCAGACATATGGCCAAAGCCACAAAGAACTATCTTCTGCAAAAAGAAGAACAAGGAGTCCTACAAGAGATGATCTGGCCCCAACAGAGCCCTGACCTCAACATCATTGAGTCAGTCTGGGATTACATGAAGAAACAGAAGCAACTGAGACAGCCTAAATCTACAGAAGAACTGTGGTTAGCTCTCCTAGATGTTTGGAACAACCTACCTGCAGAGTTCCTTAAAAAAATGTGCTCAAGTGTACCTGGGTGAATTGATGCTGTTTTAAAGGGTGGTCATAATAAACATTGATTTGATCTTTTTCTGTTTATGCACTATTATATATTGTTAATTAACAAATGAAAACACTTTACAGCATTTTCCCCAAACTTTACTGTACTGACATATACAATGTATTAAACTGCATAACAGTCTTTGGCAGTCTGACAAAAATGTTTAAGGCCATTAATACGGGCAGTAACTTCCCATTTGTTCAAAAACACCGTTTAACATTAGAATATAGACAAATAGGCCGTAGAACATGAAATACAAAAATCTTGTCAATTTTTATCCTACTGAACCATATAACATTTATTAATAAGCTCAGAGGGAAATATGCTTAATGATGAAGAAGAGGTGGGATGAGCATGCATAAAGGGATGCTGTCATCGTCAGAATACTCCTGCTTTATTCAGATGCCGGTCTACATGTTAATTTTCACTTCACGCCTGTACTTGTATCAGTGGTGCTTAAATAAAAATTGTAAGTTTAAAATCTGTGAACGTGTGTGGTTGGGATGTTCCATTCTGAGCATGACTTGCTTCCAACAGTACAAAAAAAATTAGGTTTGGTCAAATCATGGCTCTAAAAGGTCCAGACCTTGTGTGTACCATGATTGGATGGATGGATGCATGGCCATAGTACTGTTACTGGTGAACTGCTTATATGAATATCCTCCCTCTTAGTATGAAATAACATTCTGCAATACTCAAGCAGACACTGGTATTATAGCTGGGCTTCTCCTGGCAGTTGGACCAGCATTCTTCGCTGTGTAAGTCCCCATCCATGGATACTATGCAACCTGTTTCCATGTGAATATAATCACTTGTGTCACTGGGGTTGAGTGCAGAACTGTGAGGAACTTCCTCTGGACTCCTTAGGATATTGTACAGTAACAAAGCCTCCATCTCAGCTCTGTCACCTGTAATCAGCATCTCCCAGTCTAGCTGGAAAGTTTACACTGTAGTGTGGAATGGATTGTCACAATATTTACTTTGGGGATGCCATCGTGAAATGCTATCAAGGTTGGAACATGTGCTCTCATCGATGTCACTTGCTGTACCCAGAAATCATCGAGAAATGATGTAATGCTGCGTGGAACTTTCCAAAACTGCTCAAGTTCTGGATTTTTCATGACATTGACACCAAAGTTCCCTTGTTAGTCCATTTCACAGGTGGGTTACTATGATGAGATGTTCGGAGTAGATCGAGAGCAGAATCAAGGTGAGAGTGGTACATTCATTTATGGAAAGGGTTTATCTCATAAGGGTGACATGGATCTGCCACAGACAGGATTGGGACAAGATAAAAAATGATGTTCCTGTGGAGACTGGTGGGTGTTTAATGAAGACTTAAATTAAAAATGGCCATTTCCCTGCTATGGACCTTGTTTACGTGAGCAAAAAATTAAAAAAAATTAATCTCTGAGGCTATGATAATTGGTGATAAAAGAAGTTGGCATCTTTGGCAATATGTCATTATTTTGTTATTATAACTCAGATTTGAAGCTCACTTTTAGCTTTTTAAGGAAGTGACACCTTTCAACAAAATGACCCCTTTTATTATTTTCACAGGCACGCATGCTTTAAAAGTTCAAAACCTGAATTGTAAACAGGATCCAGCTTCCGCTAACACTATGACCAGAATAAGCCAGTAGAAGATAAACAGGAAGAACAGATGGAAGAAATGTAGAATTGTGTTATGACACATTAATGTCTTGTAATATGTTTCATTAAATTCCTGAACATTTGAAATTGTGCGTGTATTACATAGGTAGAATTCAAGTACAGATAAGAGTCACTCTGGTTTACAAGTAGAAAAATCAGTATTATAATAGTTGAAAAAATAAACATTTTTGGGAAACTGTAGTTTATTGGTAACAGAGAATAATGATATTTATTGCTATTCGGTAACGGCAAATATGGAAGAGTCTGGCTTTTCCTGCAGATTGAATGCAATGCAGTGAAATGCGTGTGAGAATTCCATCAGTGTCATTGCAAAAGCATATCTTCAAGTCAAGGGTGTCAAATGCAGAACTACATGCAACCAAGTAAGTACTGCCACCTATCCAAAAGTCTCAATCAAACCACATGACTTTGATCTCCAAATAGTCGCAGCTAATCCCCTGCCTTGATCCATGTTTCAGGAAAAAAATTATTATTGCCCCTAATCCTGACAGAGATTGATTCAGCATAATTACCTTAGAAGTGAAATGACATTACGGGGTGGCGTTTGAGATCAGCCAGCTGCTTTTAGTGAGTGTCAAGTTATCATTACACTATCGGGGTCTCATATCGAGGATGTCATTTTCTTGACTAGATATTTCATTTCATTTATCTGCAACTGATAGGAATCATCACTGGACTTTTGTGGAGGGGTTTTTTGTGAAATATGTAGTGTCGACAGTAGGCTTGCACGAGCTCTAATCTGAAAAAATGACCAATAAGAGCACGGTTTGACTTGTTATCACAAAGGACAAGACAGACCGCGTGCCGGCTTGGTTGGTGAAGGGCGCGTGAGTGACAATGACGTCGACGCTTTGAGGTGCCACCTGACTGCATCCGCGAGACAGAATTCTTGGCCAGAGGAATCAAAATCTTTTTCTTTATTTTTTCATCCAATATTTTTTTTTCTTAAGTTAAATTACCCAAATTTTAGTTTGCACGGGCTAATAAAACACAAATCCTTAAGTGCACGCTGCAGTTTCCCAATAATAGTAGATCAATCGTTAATGTGTTTAGAAACGTTTGTTAATTAGCCTAAAGACCGTTTAATTCCGAAAAATGTAGACCTGCGTCTACAGTAGACTTTAGGGTATTACCTTAATTAATCATGAAAACTAAATTGGCTTACCAGCTATCTTCTATTAGTTGTAATTTCATTACCTGACAATTTGCGCGTTTCCTAAGGGACACGCGTGTGTACTGACCAAACTAATATAAAGAGAATTTGGCTATTTCAAGCAGTGCAGAAGCAGTTTTTGTTGCTTTTTCGTATCCCATCTAAATGGTATTAAATATCGGCAGATTTATTTTGGAGTCTCGAGTTTTGTTACAGCTAGCATTACGTATGTCTGTAGTAGTCTCAAAGCCAGCCTTATTTGAAGGGTGATTTTACGAAAAGGGTGCCCTTTCTGTCCACAAGAATGCTTCCTCAGTAAAACTGTAATAACAATAGATAAACCATCCAAACTAAAATATGCTAGTTATCTTCTGTATAGAACATATTTTATTATGGAATATTATTTTGAATAATTTACAGAATATCATTCTTATGCTACTAATGGTTAGGAAATTGGCCTGTCCCAGATGCTGATGGTTTGACTTCATTTGGCCTTTTCAATAATGATTTATTTTCAATAAATTGTAAATTTACCTTTTAAAGTAAGTGTGAAGTGTTTTAATTTTGCTAAACTGTATTTCTGAAATGTTTATATATTATTTAAGTTTTTTTTAGGTGTCCCTTAATCCCACGTCAACCCTGTTAACACATTGTGAACACCCCTGTAGAATAATGAATTATTTCACAAGTCACATGATAAACTTGAAGTTGCATCATCTCGTTGAAAGGAAGACACTGGTTGAAGCACAAGTTAGTCTCTCATTCATACTTTACATTTTTTGATGTTTTATGATGTTACACCTGAGTGGCCAAGCATAACATGTCAATACTGTTTCTTCTAGATTTTTAAAATTTAAATTTTATTAACAGAAAAGAAATTACTTTGTCAGCTCTCTGATTCTGACCATGTGGTCGTGTGACTGTTAGCGTATAGCTAGCAATAAACAGATTTGCATTTAACAGTCAGCCCTGTTACCGTCAACCCTGTTGCCTTTTCAGGGTAACAGAGTTGACAAGTAGAGAGCAGAACCACTCTGTAAATGTAGGATTCATTAAAATAAGTATGTTTGAACACATAAATGTGATCACACAATTTGACACATACTATAAGTGTAGGTTCCAATCTTGAATAAAGCCTTATGTTGACACTCAACTCTCTCCCATCCAATCCGCGCAAGGAAACCCACGAGACCACTCGTTAAAGTTAAACTATTTACTTACTGTAAATAAAACAATATGCCAACACAAAAAGGTTCTTCCAATATGTACAAAGTTTTCTGTGTTTCAAAAAGTTTTTGAGGTACTTCAAAAAAAAAAAATGTAAGAGAGAGACAGAGGTCAAAAGACCATGCAGCTCCATCCTTCACTAAGTAACTAATTACATTATTATTGACCTCCTCTCTCACCAGGCTACCTGACGTGCTTAAAAACACAAAACATTAAACTTCATCAACTAACATATCACTGTAAATGATAACCACAAATTACCTTCCATTAGCCGCATATGAATTATTACACTTTCAATCTATGAACTTAAATCAATATGTAACTTAATAAATTATCAGTCAAATATATTTAGGCACCTACAATAGGTATGCCTTTAAGTGCGGCAGTGAACGAGCTCGTTGAGATGCACATCCAAAGAGAAGGGAACAGTACCTAGAAAAGGAAGAGGAAACATGGAGAAGAGACGGGGAATCTGGAAAGAAAACAACTATTAGTGAGCTCAACAAAAGGGAGCAGAGGAACAAGAGGAGACAGCGGAGGACAGACCAAGCAAAATGCAGAATAGCAAGAAAGGCATAAACAGCCTAGTTACACCACCTGAAGTCCTCAGCAACCACAGGCAGGGGGCAGGGCCTTCGAGCTAAGGATTTAGGAAAAGAGGAGGATTCTTAGCTATGCATAGTAAGAATAGAAGAAGACTAAGAACAATGTCAGATTTATGACTCAAAATCGCATTCCAGGTTGGTATTGAAAGTTTAAGGATGGTGTGCAAATGTACACACACACACACACACACACACACACACATGGCAGGAGTCTGTATTAAGAGGAAGTAACAGAAGTTTTAATATTTTGGGTTTTGATGGTTTTAGGCAACATGTGGAAGGGAAAAAGCATTCCAGAAACACGGGTGGCAGCTCAAGCGAGAACTCCAGAAAGTGGAAGGACAACCAGAAAAAGAGAGAAAATGCAGCGACATCGATTGGATAAAGCCAGAAGTGACTGGGAACTGGTGTGTAGTAAAGAATGATGGTGATCTTTACCCAGGAGTTATCATGCCAACCGACGACAGCTATGCCCAAGTGATGGGCATGCATAGGTGAAAACAGACCTACTCGAGAGGACGTCCTGTGGTATGTCTTTGATGGTACAATTCGCCTGATTCCTGCTCCTTCATCAGTTACTGGCCGCCGTGTCCAAATCCAAAGAGACATATGGTCGGGACTCGTTGGTTAATTCAGAAGGCTCTCCCAATATACTGTCATTAAGCATTTTCAGTTCATGTTCAGTTTTTCAATAGAAGTAAAATGCCTGCTCTTTCATGTGTATTCAACGGTTCAAATAGATTAAAGAGCGACTTTATGACCTTACAACTTATAATGCCCACAACAAACGTTGTTGTTTCAACTCTACAATGAAATATATTCTGTAAGTTATTGTTGAGGTGATTTGGTCTTGAATTTTAATATGTCAGTAAAATACGCATGGTTCTATAATTGTATTGCTTGAGTGTTTCACTATAATTTACATTCTCCAACATGCTGTCTTTCTTTCAAGAGAAGTTCTGTCCCATCAACCCTGTTACCACACTGCCACTGTTACTGGCACTTAATTTATAAAAATAGACAAAAAAGTATAACAAACTGGGTTCCTTATCTTTGAACTAACAAAAGGTATAAATAATAATTACATATTTTTTGTTATCATTAAAATACATGCTTTGTACAATAATACATGTGCCATCGTCTAAAAGTCAGTTACCATGCATAAATTCATAAATATATCTTAATATTTAATAACAGGGTTAATAGACAGCCCATGCCAAGATCTAAAAATATTGAGAAAAAAAAAAACAGGAAAAGACACAACCTGAGATGGAAGATTTTCATTAAGTATTTTTCTACTATTGTCTTTATTCTAAAAACAAAAAGAAATGATCAAAAACGTAAATCCAAAAGTAAGATTTTCAAAAGTGAAAGAGCACCCTTTTAATAGAACCGCCCTGAAACGTAACCCCGTTCATCTGAAGTTCTCGTTCGTTTGATTATTTTATAAGCCTGTCAAACATTCCAATGGATAGTCACAAACTGTCTATTTTTAACCACTTTAGCTTAGAAATGATTGTACTTGAATTGTTAGCAATAAAAGCGTACAAGCTTTAGCACAGTGCGCTCCCAACATTAAAATCCAATGAAAAGTAAAAGCGAAAACATCAGTTTAGTAATATATAGGCTAATGTTCGATATATATATATAATTATAATATTCTTGAGCGTGATGTTTTTCTGTTTCTACCTGTCATGTGCCCGGAGGAGATAATGAAAATATTTTATGAGTCTATCTGCCGTTGATTTTATTTCATTATATATTTTTAAGTCGGTGTAATCACAGTGACGTCTCCAGGTAATGGCATCACCGCCACATGCAGTCATATAATTAGGCTTACAGAGATTCATTCTCCACTGTTTTACCTGCTGCACGTCATTTGCATATTTGGAATTTTACACTGCAGTGAACTAAGCAACCTTTAGCAGTGGTCAAACAGTAACATTGTTGGAAAGTTACTATCAATAAACAGTATATTTAAAGACGATTTCTTTCAAATTCATTTAGCATTGGGTGATTTATAAGTGTCAATACTATATCAACAATTAGTATAGTTTTATAATCTCTTACCAATTATGATTTTTTGTTCATTTTATCAAATGAACAAAAAATATCACATTCAAGGTATCATAGCCAGTCGCTAATTGCATCAGTAGGGGAGTGCAGTATTATGTGCTGAGGGTGTGAAAGTAGTTTATGCTTAAAAAATAATTTTATGGGAAAGATTGTCGCGTACATTTTGCTAGCTTCTGCATCTTTCAGGTAATGTAACGTTCAGGGGTTTTGTTAAGCCTAGGGTTTTTTAGACCCCCCAAATAAATGTGTATTTAAAAACATTTTAAATGGGGAAGTTAGCCATCAGCCAGCCTTGGTAAAGACTCAGCCCCCCATCCATTCATCTCTGACTATGCCCCTGATAACGTCACTGGATCGGCGTTTTAAAGCGTGCCACTGTCCTCCTGGGTTGTGAGTTCAAATATGCATTTTTATGTGTGCTACCTATACTGGCATGCATTTCCTCTGGCTACTTCAGATTTCTGCGATGGTCCAGAGACATGATATGTGTAGGACCGTCTACACGTGGGAGACGTATGGATGTGTAGTTCATTGGCGACCTTTGATTGTCAAAGAGGGCAGCTAAGATGCACTCAGTATTACTGTTTGGTAGGGTGACTGGCACATTGTGAGCACGTCAACAAGGTTTGGCATGGATGTTCGCTAAACACTACACGTGGAGCAAAGTTTTGAAATGGATGTCACTGTTGGATTTAAATGGATTGTGTTACCAGAATCGCAGGACTTAACTGATCTTTCAGTCTGTTGTCTTACACCGCACCTTCCGGAATTGTGGAGTGTTGCCCCTACCCGGAAAATGCTTTCAATGATAATTCTGCGAAACATTAATTGGTGAGGGCATGAGTGAAGTAATACTTCATCACATGGTCCACCAGATGATGGAGGAACAATGGTATTAGTTTGGGTACAGAGGCTTGGATCTTAAATATCCAAATTAGCAGGAGAACCTGAATCACCTTAATCTATTTGCAATGTTTTTATACATACATACCGTATATTATATCAGTTTGCCAGTGTATACGGTATGTGTGTATACCTGTCTACAGTATATACCATTACATATGCACACTATACGGACAAAAGTATTATGGCACCAGTTAATGGGAGGCGGGGGGTTTCACATACTTTTGGCCTTGGGTAATACTTGGGTCACTATAACTAACTGCCTTGGTTAACTGCAAGTGAAATGATTTTGATGTGGAAACTTCTATAGACAACAAGAGTTCAGCTGTGACGTCATAGGCCACAGAAACAGAAAGGGACCCGATGACCCAACATCAATACTCAACCTCACTGATGCTGTTATGGCTGAATGGCAGCAAATCCCACCAGCGATATTCAAACATGTAGCATAAAGCCCTTCCCAAAGAGTGGAGACAATGGAGGACCAGCTTCTTATTTATACCCTTGGTTTTGGAATGAGATGTTGCACAGGCAGGTGTCCCAATACTTTTGTCTATATAGTGTACTGTGGAAGGAAAATTGGGAGTTAGGTGGGGAGAGGTGCATCCTGGGATTGCGGCTCTGTCTTAGGCCTTAGGCAAGAAGTAGCTGTCTGTTCAAACTGTTCAAAGTGGAGATATCCCAGAGATGCATGTACCTTCAAGGTGTTGAGATAGCAGGAGATGGGGTGCCTCACACCCAAGGCCATGCAGTAAAAACAGGAATTTGGGGGGAGGCCTCAAACAGTGAAACCAGCATAATCCACAACAGTTAAAGTGGGCGTGAGAAACTGAGGGGAGAAGGATATTAGTTGTGATATTTTAAGCTTTCCTAGTGCTACAACTGCAGGACATTGAAATATAAAATCAATATAAGAATGTGATTAACTCTGAAGTAGCAAAATATTAAGCAACCAAGTATATGCTGAGTGAAAAAGTGACCACGGCATTGTCATGTGTAAGTCATGCTCCGTATTACCCAATCATATTACAGGGATCGTGTTTCATATTAACCAATCGCGTTAGAGGAGCCCTAGTAGAGGAGTTTTATGAAAAACATGTAAACAAGGCATTTTTTTTTGTTTTGTTCAGCGACCCACCCCGTGGGACAGGAACATTCTGTCTGCTTTCAAAACTTTTGCTATTAAAAGAAAATTTATCATATTCCCCGTGTCGAGACTTAGTTCTTTTCTGAGATTGTTTTGTCTGGCGAGAAGAGACAAAGACAGAAATAAGGTGTAAAAGGAAGAGTAAATTTTTATCTTCCACAGTATATATACACATACTTTATGTAATATAATATTTGTATTTCTGAACCTTCAATGATGCAGTTATAATGGCAAAGCACACACTCGTGATTGTATTTTTAACCTTGTGGGGACCTTCCGTTAATTTCTATAGGCCTGACCCTAATACTCCCAAGTATGACAACCCTAAGCCTTACCCAGGCCAACCCTCCATCATAAGTAACCTAACAAAATACAAGACTTTTGGTGTTTTGATTGCATTCACAGATTAAAAAAAAAACAATGAGTTTCCTCTGGTGGGGACGGTAAAAATGTTTATTACATTATGCAACATTTTGTCCCCACAATGTAATAGAAACATGGACACACACACACACACACACACACACACACACACAATGTTTTGCTTGTAATGCAGAGATTTTTTTTTTGTTTGATACTACATGGTCTACTTTGCTTCAAACGCAAAACCCATTAAAAAAAGGAATTATATTACAGCTGCTGTGATTGCACCTCAAATATGATTATTTTAATTGTGCACTGCTAACCATGCACCTATTATGCAAACTGGACATTAATGTAAATTGCATAGGGCAACATTAGCATTGTCCTGTCTGTGTATATTTGGATAAATTTGTTTTGCTTCTGCATGGAATTTGTTTAGCGGTTCCAATTAAACAGCTCTCCGTGCTGCTGGCTTGTGTTAGGGGGCAGTCAGGAGTGTTAAAATATTGTTTGAGTGCCCAATTTATTTCATTGTTATTATTAGTTTATTAACATTTTTAATGCGATGGCACAAAACAGCTACTGTAAATTCTTCCAAAAGTATACTTTACATGAAGTTTTCAAGTGCTGCATTCAGTAAACTGTTGTGAGAAGTTCAGACTCTCTGGCCCCCTTGGCCATGGCTGCTCTGACCATGACACTCCCGCTGGGAGTACGTTTGCTGTTGGCTGGAACTCTTCCAGTTTCCACTGGTTCCCATTTAAGATCTCAAGAGCTTCCACCTAGATCACAATAATAACCTAATGCCTCAACACAGAGCTCTCAGCTCGGTGATTAAATATGTAAACAGACTTTCATAAAAGTGTATGTGTGATACAAAGAAATGATGGCTATTTACTTTTGTTTCCCTTATTTCTAATGTTGACCAAAATTCCACACTAGTTTGTTGTCTGTTTTTTCTTTTATACCTGCTATCCATGCTTGTCAGGTTCTACCATGCGCTCCTCAAAAAAGCGGAGTGCCTCGCTGTCTCCCGACTCACCTCTAACGCTTTAACATCAGTCCCTATTCTCTCCCATGTTCTTTGCTTATCTCTCCTTTTCCTTGCTTTTAGTACCTCTCTGCCTCCCCCCCTTCCCACTCTCGATCCACGGTTCGCCTTCTGTGCCGTTCACTCCGTTTGTCACCGGTTTAATTACGTGTCGGTCAAAGCACAGCGCACGTCTCCGTGACGGGCTGCGGGCCGCGACAGGCTTCTGGTGATCATGGCTGGTAAGAGACTGCAGTGATTTCAATATTAGCAAGGCAGATGCCCTAGAACAACATGAAACAGGAGTTCAAAAGTAACGTCAGATCGTATTGGTTGTTATTTTGTACCTGTATGTTGGTGATATAGTTAAATGTTATTAACTGAAATTCTCCATCCATTCGTCCTTCCACCTTCATCTTGCTTCTCTTGTTGAGGGTTTAAATTATACTGCTTGCAAACATCCCGAATTAAGGTGACGATGAGAATATGTGTCCATAAGGCTTATAAAACTATAGCTTATCACGGCTTGTTTATTATTTTTATTAGCAGCTGACACTGACTTAAAAAATGCTTTAGCAATTACAAAAATGAAAGGATTAAACAGACTATAAATCTAAAAAATTATTTCTGATAATCCATTCACATTCTTTTAGCAGGAATGAGCTTTTGCTGATTATCTTCAATAATGATAATATAATGATAAATCTGTGACAGGTGGATGAACTTATGCCACCACCTTTCTCAACAAGATGAATCATATTCTTCTCCAGAAAATAAAAGGAGTGGGGGGGGGGGGTGTGGGGGGGTTAATCTGCTAATGGAATCTATGTGCATTTGATGATCTGTGTACATTTAATTTAATGCGACTGGTTCCCTGGAAATGAATATTGATTCAGGCCTTGTGGGTAGAGAGCACAGATGTACTGTGGATGCTGGGTTACTGGGACCAGTATCTAAACCCTAGGTTCAGCTGTGCGAAACCCAGCGAAGTCCACAGCATCTCCAGATAACTAATATTCAGCCACACTCTTCTAGGGATCTGTGTTGTCCACATGTGAAAATCTAAAAATATACAAGATTTTATGGAAAGAAACTATATTTTTTCAAAGTATAAATAAACAAGATCAGCTACATTGTTAGTTCAAAAATACGCCTTCCATCCAGGTCAGGGTCTTTGTGAGAATGGAACCTGTCCCAGGAAGCACAGTGCACCAGCCAGGTGGACACTCAGGAAGGTCTGCCAGTTCATCACACAGCTCACACATATATTGGACTATTTAGAGGTGCTAGCTTCCCTATTCTGTGGCCCATGGAGTCGCGAAGAGTCGGACACGACTGCGTGACTAAACAACAAAGCTTCCCTATTGGCATGTTTTTGTACTGCAAGAGGAAACCCGTGCAATATGGCAACACAGGGAACTGAGGCAAGAGTCAAACCTCCAAGCGTGGAGGTATGAGGCCACAGTGCTACTCACTAAGCCAATGTGCTGTACATATGTAAATGTCACATTATATGATGTAATTTCCATAATTTACAGTTATCCAACGTAAGCCAGACTACCAGTCTACTGTAAAGAAATAATTACCCGTGAAATGTAACTAGCATGCTTTAAACTAAAAACAAGAAGAGCAGGGTGAGCCTGCAAGGTGTGCACACACGCACACACACGCACACACACGCACGCGCGCGCACGCGCACACACGCGCACACACGCACACGCACACGCACACACATAACCTGGAGGTGTGTGGCTACGATGCTGCCCAGTGAGTCATCGTTCCCCTCTTTCTTCAGCTTAGCTCTTAAGGCATTGAAATGGCAGGGCTCCTTGGTGTTGGAGTATCAGGGCTTAGACATTCCGTCCCATTGGTGCAACGCAGATGGCCACGCTGAGCCTGACTGTTGTCTGTTATTAATGTCCAACTTTAACTAACATTACCAACACGTGCCAAAAGAAGCGAAATGTCACCGATAAGCCCAGAATGACTAACGCTTGTTTTCTTACGAAAATGGCAAAAAATAAATAGGTAAACACAGTAATAAATCCCACTTAGGTTATGACGTTTAGAAGGACCTACATGCAGTGTGCCGTGGCCAGATTAGGGAAATCTGCCAGATTAAGCCTAGAGTCAGGTGTCACGGTCCTGAGTCTGAGGACGTGACCCTACCTGCATCCCACATCAGGGAGCTTCAAGTGAATACCTGTCCTCCTACTGAAGAGGGGATAGTGGCCTCCAGCCCCCCAGTGAGTCACTCTGCTCATTACAGAGACCAGCTGGTTGAGACCCCATTATCTCTGTTTCATCTCAGGGACCAAATAAGCTGTGTGAGCAGCACCATGTATGGCAGAGCTCCGTAGCCGCCCTCCCCCTGGCTCCCGTGTGTTAATTTACAGACAGTAGTATCCGAGCTGTCTGTCTGACACATCGCCGAGGAAATTAACTGTTTATTTAGTTCCGTTTTTGACGAACTGCAGTTGTTAGTCTGTGTGCTGCCATGGAGGATCAGGTACTACATGGGGCTTGGCTCGATAGCCGTAAGTATGGAGTTTCCTCCTGAAATATGATGTTTTCACTGTGTCTCGGGGAGTACATTAAACCACAATTATGAACAAGACTGTGATTTTTCTTTTCTTCCTGTTTTAATTGGAAAATATCCATCAAAACAGATTGGACCAAATTAAAGCTCCCCTCTCAGCTGAGGCACTTAATGAAAATCTTACGGAGAATGGATGTGGCACATTTTAATTGAAATTAATAGATTACAACAATCTGAACTTCGATCTTTCAATTTCTTTTTTTTTTTTTTTTTTGCAGTGGCAAAATTAATGTATGGATATTTCTGCCCAGATATGAACGAGCAGGAGAGGATGGAGCTTATCGTGGCTTCGAGCGTCGATGTTTCCAGGCTGCGTTGAAACAGCGTCGGGGGCGCTAATGAGGTGTGGCTGATGTGGGACGTCCTTTAAGTCTAGTGAATGACATCACGGGCCTTCATTAAAGGCCAATATCACATTAGCATCTGCGCTCCGGCTAACGGGTGGATAAAGAGACCGGGGTGTAGAGGTACGAGGG
>JAACJT020000038.1:818546-831184 GCA_009936485.2 Gymnarchus niloticus
GCTACTTAACTGACCAGATCAATATCCCAGAAGTTTCATTGACTTGATGCTATACTCTGATTAAAAAGTGTTCCTTTTTTTTTGAGCAGTGTATCTAAAAGGGGGGGAGGGGTAACATCTGCTTGGATGTTACTGGACTTCATAAAGCAACTTTTAGACAAATCTGAGTCCTTCCACAGCAGCAACACCCAGAAAAAGATCGGAAGATTTAGCATTGAACAACATAATCACGCCGAAATACTTAGAAAATGGCCAGTTTCATAAGTGAATGTGGCTTTGTGATGCTGTGTTAATGAAAATAGCTTAAGAACTTTAGTTGTGTACTCTGTGCCACTTGAGAAAGGGTTCAAGCCCCACCCTCCCACCCCGTGACCTCAGAATAAGCCTTTGGATGGATACATGGATGGAACTTCTGGTGAAAACATGCATGCATGTTCTACGGTATCCCTGTAATCCATTATAAAATGAAAAAAGTCAACTCTAAAAATGTATACATCCCCAGACGTTTTTTTTTTTTTTGTCTGTTGAACCACCTGCTGTGTCCAAATGTAAGGAGTTGTGTTTGGATGATCCTCTCTTTAGAAGAAACATAAGGCTATCAATTAATAAAATTAAAAAAACATGAACACTCCCCCAGGCCAGGTTGGGAGGAATTTTATTGCCTTATTTAATGGCTAAAATCCCACTCTGCTCAAAATGAAATTACTAAACCCAGAGTTTAATTGAAGTTCCAGATTATTCTGAAGCAAATATAAATGGATGCGATTTTCATAGTTATGTTTAATACCCTTATGCAATTTCATTTGAAGAGGGAATGGGGGGGGGAGGTCAGTGATGGAAAAATTCCAACTGTGATTATGACCCAGAGATCCATCTGAATCCACAAAGCATAACTTTAATATTCAATGGAGGGCAGAAATGAATGGTCAGATTTCCCATCTAAAAATCAGATTCTTTTACATCCAGATGATTTATTGTTTGGCCAGATTATGAAACAATGCTATTAAATCTAGGCATCTTTAGATCCTATGCCAAGATTTCATTTTGGTCCAAAGTTCTCTGTAAATATCCATCAGCTGAGCATTTTTAAGAATCTTCTCAGCATTGCAGTCGTGTTGTCAATAAGATTCACAGCCTGGTTAGCCAACAGTCACATGTCACCTCAGTATACGACACTTACGTAAGTCTTTCCCATCAGCGAATTCTCTGGACCGGTGCTCTTAATGGAACGCCAAAATCTGCTTAAATTAATGACTCCCAGTTATTTTAATTGGTGACCATAATCATTATGAAGCATGAAAATTCTGCAAATGATTAGTGAGAGTGTCACTTGATTCGGACTCCAGAAGAAACTACTTACTTTTGTCACCAGATATCAGTGCTGAGTTGGTACATTCTGTGAATTGCATGTGTATTTGTGTATATATATTTTAAAAAGTATTTATATTCATTTATCTATCCATCCATCTTTCAACCATTGGTCAGAGTCACAGGGGACACACGGTGCCAATCCCAGGGAGCACAGTGTACAGGGAGGGAATATGTCAGTACACCACAGGGCTAAACTTTCCAGTAAGCTGACATGTTCAAAACAGCATTTTCGCTGTTTGATACAGCTAAATAAATATATTTAACATAGAATGGAAAGCTGAACTTGTTAACAGAAAACCTAAAAACAATTCAGGCATTCTTTCAACAATTTTTTTTATACTAAATGCCATGATACTGTTAAAACAAGAAAAAAATATGAATAACTGACATCATATCATTTCTAAAAAAAACACTCAATACTCTACTGTTTCTGGTTCTATTTAAAAAATTCCGCAGTGTTCATCAGACTATGAAGGCCACGGACTGGGCATTTTATTTCCGTACGTTTCGAAGAAAAGGCAATTATCAATCAAGGACGAGGCAACAGATTGGAGCATTTAGAGAGACTGATTCATACAAAGATTTGTGGCAACATTTCAGCGCCTCTGATTAGAATCCACGGATTGTAAATTGTCGCTAATTAGGCTGTCATGGGTTCATTAAGGGCTCCAGTTATGCGGTTCCCCCTCACCTGCATGTATATGAAAACTCATTAGCCTCCTTGTCTGAGACAGCACTTGCATTAATTGCCTCTGTAGCCCGGCTCTCTTTGGGAGCCACTGCGCTGACAAGGCGCTCTGCTTAGTCAGAAACATGAAAGGCCCCAGAGGGGCCACCCCAACCCCCAAGAAAAAGGGAATTACAAAAATCCCACCTAAACAATTTATGGCGACGCCAGCGGTACCCGTTGTCGACGGCAACGGCGATAAATGCTATTAACCAAGCGTTTAGAAATACGGCATTGATCGATCGCTAACGATGACGAATGAACGCGGCGATGGAAAATTTAATATACTGATTTGCATGAAAATGCGGCCCCTGGCACCTAAACAATTACGTAACAGTGGAAATGCAGGCACGATTGCTTTTGTTGCATGAAATATTTTTAATATTCTTTTTTTTTTTTTTTGGCCATTTGTATCAGTTAACCCCAGATGCAGAGCTTCACACATCTCCGTGCTAAACCCTCCGGATGGCAGCTGCTCTGGGAAGCTCTTGGCGTCCCTTTCGGAAACCTCGTCGGGGATTTTCCAGAGGCACCTGCCATCCTCCTGTCCAGCTCGATGGTGATGCCCTTAATGCGACAGCACTTTGAGGTGGCGTTGTCAAAAAGGAGATCAGGGAGATTTTCTGGTTTGTTTTTTTTTTTTTTTTTTGCTTCTCATATTAAGCCCTATAAATTAGTCGGAAAAGCAGCCAGCCACCCCTTGCTTGCTGAATAAATCATTAAACAGGTTCAGACATGAAAAAAAAACCCGCCATGTAATGCAAACACACACAGAAAGTTGCAGCTCTTTCCACTTCCAGCCCTTACTTGCTTAATTTAAGGCACGATTTTAACCGCATTCCGTATTCACGTTAATAGGCAGTCACGTGGTCACATTCCAGACGCGCCATCCCTGGGTCAGATTTGCTTATAAAGAGGCTGGGGTTTCAGATAATCCACCGTCACACCGTGTCCCCCCTCGGTCCGTGCGGGTGACAGAGCGCCGATGACGGATGGCCGTCATTTAACGGGATGTACCGGTGGGCAGCTCGTGTTCTGCAGCTGTCACGCTCTAAACGAATTAGAGGGGGGTAATTAATCTGAGCCCTGCTGCGGTCAGGCGAAGCGGGTTGTTGGTGGTGGGGGTAGGGGGTCATCTTTCCAAAACTGACCCAGGGACAGCGTTTCAGGAATTTAACCACATGACTGGCTGTTAACATACAGCGCTCTCTTATTAAAAGACGTGCCTTCTTACCAGATGAATACGTGATTCATTTTTTTCCTATTTTTTTTTTTCAGCGCCGTAGGTGTCCTTCAGGTGCAACTGTGTAAACTTAGATTAGGATGGTGATTTCTATCTCTGTATGATCAATTTTTCATTCTGCCACATAAGTGAAATATCCCCCCCCCCATCTCCCACCCAAAATGTAATTCCCCAGAAAATAAATAAAGCTCCAATTCATCAATGACAATTTAACAAAACAAAAACAGTTCTGCTAATCCTCATATCAGGACATCAATGCATATTGTATTTTTTTTTTTCTTTCTCATTTCATCGGCACTCTTCACGTTACATATTTGTTCTTAGAAATTTTCGGATTTATCGGTCATGATTGCACTCGTACTTTTGTCCAAAGTAAAATAACTGAAGTTGTTTAGAACCTCATTGTGAATTTCTCATCAGACTTGCCTTCCAGTGTACATAATGCCCATGACAACAGATTGATGAATGCAATCAGAAATTATCTCAATTTGAGTAAATATATCTTAGTTTTACATTGCAGTGTGAGCCTACGATACAATCCTGTCATACGATAGTCTGGGAAAGCCTTTCCACACATCAGTCCGATGATTTTGAATCAGAACATGCACGTTCAATGGTCCGTGTCAAATAAAATAATTTGTTCTTAGAAATTTTCGGACTTATCTGTCATGATTGCACGGCCCTCACTAAAGTGGTTTCGTTGAGCCCCGTAACTGGAGCTCACAAGCACGTGATCCTTGGTGAGTGACGTCAAAACACACTGGTCCTCAACTCCCCAGCCAAAGAGAGCTGTCTGTCCAGGAGAGCAAGACCCCCGGCTCCCCACCCGGCCTGGTGATCTGCGGCAGGGAAGGAGGACGGCTTCTCCATGTCACACGCTGCACACGCGGCGTCGCCGATCACCATTAACGCCGACACCCACGGCTCATAAAATGACGCGCTAAAATGTTTGGCCAAGTCTAACGCACCACAGCAACAATGCTGTGTCAGTTATCAAACCATATTAAACCAAGACCTCACTGAATGTTCAGGTTATCATGTTGTTAGGTCAGACAGTGACCCGAGGGGCCTGCTGTCACCTTCCACCTTAAGCGCAATTTTGCTAATATCCTTTTATATTATTATATATTTACTGCATGCATTGTTAATATCATCATCGTTGTCAAAGGCCCAAATCCAATTATAATGAACAATGGATGCATGCCAGTTGGGGTTAAAATTAAAGTTACAGCAGAAAAGAATTACAGTTACTCTGCAGACAGTAGATACAAGTGGGAATTACTATATATTTGTGTATGTATACATACGTAAAACCCCCATGCCTATACAGTGCAAGGGGGGCAAAAATGAAATGTCAAAGTTGATTAACACGACAAGCACTTTAGAAGCGCAGAAGACTGCAAATATAAATGGAACAGAGCCAGTCACCCACCCCCCCCCGGCAGGTGGGTGTCATATCAAATGAAACAAATGAAGCGTGTTATGAGCTTAGAAGATCTTTCGCCCCCCCCACCCAACAACACCTTGCCCCACGGAACCAAGGAAACAACTCTGCGAACACACTGCCTGGCTTCTTATTAACTTGCAAATGTTTTACGCTGGCCCGTAGATAACTTCTTATTAACTTGCAAATGCTTCAAGCACGCCTATCGATTTCCCTCTAGATCTCCCTACTACAGCGTTCTGTTGACGGACACAGAGCCTTGACCCCATTGCTATCCCTTAGACATGCCGCTGATGGTCTTTATAGAAGCCACGCTGACTCTCAACATTTATGGAAATAATTCAATAAAAAAAAAAAAAAAACACATAGGCAATGGCATCCCTTCCTGGATGTCTCCTGTCATGTGACCTATACTTCCTGTGAGATGCTCCTGACTCACAGTCACCCGGCACTAGAAAAGCTGTTGTGGGTGGTGAATGCATGCAAGAATGCAAAAGGAGAGAATTAACTGACCTGTACAACATGTATGATATGTAGGTACAGCCATGACCCTGTGCTGGATCATCAGTATGAAAGACGGATGAATGGATGAATATCTTTCATGCACGTGTATCTTTTGACATGAATATGTAGGGAGCCTGCATCACACCAGTACTGGTTAGCTCACTTTCTGGTATTAATAGTTGCTGTGTAGCGCAGTTACAGGCAGACATTGCCTGGGGTTCCGGACCTTCAGTATTACCCTAGATGGACATTATAATTTGTACACTGTGTTGTTCTGTTTGATGTTACTCTATATATCTTTAAAGTATGTATACTTTGTACCTGCTAATGTGCCAGGGAGACACAGATGGTTTAGTGTCCTTTAATTTATTTCAGGATTTCTTGGTCTTTTGCTATTAACTTTATCACTAAACTAGCCTTGATTGTTTTTTGGAAAATAATGATGATACTTTATTTGCCATTTGTTCAAGTACATTAGAATGTTTTTCTTTTTTTTTTTTTTCCACATATCCCATCAGTCATTTCTCCAGCACATCTGGGCTGGCATTTGGGGATAAGAGCCTTGCTCGAGAGCCAAATGATGATATGGGCACTTTGTTAGCTGTGGGATTCAAACTAACAACCTTCCAGTCACAGGCACATAGACCTATCCTGCAGAGTGGCAGACCACCCAAGTGTGGTAACGATGTGGTGTTTCTTTATTTCTATTCCCAAATGTACAGATATCTGCAGTGCATTACTAAATGAGTTTCCAGATACCCAGCCTTACTGCTAATGTGCTTTAGCACAGTATATTTGTGTCAGTAAAAAAAAAATCGTATTGTAGCCTCATACCTCCACATCTGGGGGTTTGTTTCATGCTCCTTGTCCTGTGTGTGTGTGTGTGTGTGTGTGTGTGTGTGTGTGTGTGTGTGCTCTCTGCCTCCTTCTCCAGGTTATTACCCTACACTGGATAAGGAAGATAGATGGATATCTTTACTGATGTCTTTGCTGAATTTCCTGTTCAAAACAGCCCATATATAGGTCAGACCTACTCTATGACACGTAAATATGTAGTATCTGCATAAAAAGGCAAATACAAGCGTGTCGATTTTTATTAATATTCTGACACTCTGGTGGTCTAATCAATTATGTAGACAGAGCGTCGCCCCTGGGCACAGGACCCCGACTCTGACAGCAAGAACTTTTTCAGTCATCAGCCATTTTTATCTAATGATGTAAATTTCGCCCCATGCAGACCGAAAGCACATCAATGTTTCGACAACATTTTCGGTTCCGCATCATTAATTTGCGGTGGCTTCCGCACGAGGAAAAACAAAAAAATCAAATTAATTAGGGTGATGCTGGAAACCAACTTGAGGAATTAATAAAACTGCATTCTCACTAATGGACACAAAACAAACGACACCATTAGTACTCCGGGGCAGATTTTCAAACTATGTTGTTAGCAATTTCTTACTCAATTACGATGCACGGACCACGTCTCTACCTTGCAAAATGGAGTTTAGATGAGAAAATTAAAATGGAAATTACTACCCAAAGAAGAATTTGTGATGCGAAAAAAAGCACACCGGTTTTTATTTGGCCCTTTTTTATTCTCATATATTGTTTTTTCGAAAAGGATTTACACATGAAAGAACCTAAAACAGAACTTATATCGTTGTCTACAGCTGTTGGGTTTAATATTTATTTGTTGCAGCGGCATTCCGCTCTTGTGATGATTATGACGAGGATTTTGAGTAAAATAATACATTATATCTACTGTACCTGACCGAGCACACGGTGTTAGTGATTTAAGACTAACTCCAGGCTATCTGTCACGCGGCCTGTAGTTTATGTCGTACAACCTCCACTTTTTCCATCGATACAGTTAAAGTCAATGATTGATAATCATCATTTGGCAGGTGCTTTGTATGTAACTGCTAAACAATTACATTTGCCGTTATGCCAATGAGGTTTATGGAAGTTCCTACAGGGAGAGGTAAACTGCATTTTCAGAGCAAGCCGTCTTGCTAAGTGACGTGTAGCATGCAGTACTCTGCAAAAGACTTAAGTAAGCAACGAAGATGTTAAAAGCCATTAATCCGGGCAGTAAGTGTGTATTTACTCTGGAATAAAAAGCGATTTCATATCTGAATATGTACTTGTAAATAAACAACAACACAAAAAGTAGCACAAATTTTTTCTGTCCTCCAGAACATTACTGATATCTAGTTGGATGGCTAGAAGAACGCAGCGTTGGTTACTAGACCTCCCCTCAAGAGCAGCTCAGCCATTGTTGGTATTTTTACATTTCACCAGCAGCTCACTGCACTGGTTAACAGAATTGGTTAATTCACTTTATCGGGTACTGATTAGTCAGACAAGAGGGTCTCGTCGTTGATAATGGATAGTAACTGGAAATTCTGAGGTGACTTGTGGAGATGCATTGAAATATAAAACTGCCACACTTTGACAGACATGAAGTCATAGTTTTCCACCAATGTAAACCTAATTTAAACACAATTTCTTTGCCTGCCTGAGACTTTTATGCAATAATGTATACAAGCTTCCCCAGCAGCATGTTCTTCTAGTTGTTTCCACCATTTAAATTTTCCCTACTTCACTCCTCACCATCTCCACGTCTATGGAGCCCCGACTGGCTCTAAATCTCAACAGTTGCTTCCTGCCCTTGTTCTGTACCGGCTGGGACGCTGCATCGCTTGATTTGTGCTTTTGTATTCGCAAACAATTCAGAGAGAACATTTACATTTTCATTCCGAGGCTGAGTCGCACGCATGGGCCCACTTCAGCCCTTTTCGTGGTCACCCCTGCAGACAGCTGGGTCCATTTGGGTCAGAGCGATGCTGATGCAATGGCTGACGCCCCGAGGTGTCTCACGACTGCACTCTTCCTGCTTATACATTCCTGGGCCAAAGTCTGCTAGGAGATGGAAGTAATCAGGATAGTCCATGTGGAGGGAGCAAAGATCTTTACCTGAGGACAGCCAAACCTTCCTCTAATCTGCTCAGCAAGGAATTGCTCGATTTAAGGCCAAACCCATGAAATTAACACCCCCAGCTCTCGCTGTTGCCACCAGGAAGCATCTCTCACATAAGCTTCCCTTTCTCCCACTGTTAAAGGGAAAGGACCTGATTTCGATGTATTTCCAAGGAAGGGGGAGATGCTCCTCCGCCTGTGTCTTCAAAGCGCCGAGAGAACACAGCACACGTCTCGCTCTTCATTTATGTCGAATTACACCTCGCGGTTTTTCGTCGCCGTCTGATCCAGTGCAGAGGCTGACTGGCACCACAGTTCTGTTCAGACAAACACAAATTTGCAAGACGTCACCCTAACGTGAGCAAGATCTAGAATTCTGTGTGCAATGGGTCTGTGCACATTTTTAATACAGTAGAATGTTGATTATCCAAACTGGTTGGGACCTGAGTTGGTCCTGTTAATCAGATCGTTTGGATAATAATGGTGTTAAACGATAGAGAGAAAGCTAACTGCCTCCTCTTACCACACTCTCGCGCTCACATTGGACAAGAGTACAACAGACGGTGACGTATTAAAGATTACAGGAAACTGTCCTCAGTTCACATACTAGCTAAAGCCAACATGTGATTTTTAACACCTGTAGTGACAAATTAAGATTATTTCTATGATATACTGCATATCTTCAAACAAATAATCAGAAACAAATGCTTTAACCGGTGACAGTAATATTTCTGCAAAGCAATCAGTTGCCCTAAGAATAAATAATGTATTTTTTGGTGGGGTGGGGTGGGGAGTGGTTTTTCAGATTATTGACAGCTTGGATGATTGACTCTCAGATAATCAACATTTTCTTGTATTCCATCAATCCAGCACACAGTATTCAGAAGCCTTGATACATTTTCAGGAAGGAAAGAGTCGGAATCTGGGGCCACCCTTCATGGAATGTCAGCCCATCACAGGGTGATCTCATATTGTTTACTAAACTAATAGAACAAACATTTTCACTAAACCCATATGTTTACTTTGGTTTTGAAGGGAAAATAATAAATCTGAGAATACACCAAGAAGCCTATGTTTAGGGAACCGTAAGTCTACAAACGTGTTTGTGGCAAGACATGTCCGTGATTCCGTAGCAAAACGTTTTCAGCCAAAAAAAAAAATCTGTATTTCCCTTTCCCCTGGTCAGATCATTTTGTCAGCCCCCCCATCAGATTGTTAGCTCATTACCACCCACGCCCAATTCCATGGGTTGGACAATTTTACTTCAACTGTGTCTGCAGTAAAAATCAGTTTTGGTCTAAATGTCCATTAGAAGCCATGTTGTTGATGACCCCTGCTTACGTTACCTTGCACAGAAACATCTCTGAAAGTACTTTAGCAGAGTGGATAAAGCGCTCTGCGATATTAGTACAGTAAATTCGGTCTGTGGTTGTCTCGTCACAACTTTGAGACGGTAAGGTTGGGCTGAAATTTGAACTGAACTTTAGGGCCACCCCCTAGCTCAGAAGTATGTCTATTTCACTGAGGCAATCTGAGGTACATTGTCTCCTAGGCAGACAGATGTCAAACTCGTTGAAACACCCCGACTTAAAAGTGTTTGGCAAAGTAATAGAAAAGCGAAGTCCCACTCGACAAACTTGGTGGCAGGGGAATGCGTAACTTCCAATTAGCATGACAATGACATCATTAATGTACACCCCTTTGGTTGATCATTTCATTCAGAGTGGAGTAAATGAGGGTCAGAGCTAAATAAAGGGGACCCGTCTCTTGCCATGTTTTCAAAATACCATGCTTTGTGCTGTTGTAATCAAGGGTTCATCACATTGCATATTAGATGGTCACGTGTTGCCCACCGGGGGCCAGATGATAGCTCATTATCCAGCAGCTGTAAACTGCAGTCATTCCAGACTGAATTTCAATTAAATCCTCCTTAAAACACTCACTGGATTAAAGAAATTACAAAAGGCCACTCATAGCAATCAGGGAGACTGATTGGGAATTCGTATTAACTGTTTAGGTTTAGACGGGTACAACGCTATCACGTTCCACTTCATTTTAACTCTTTGCCTAATGGTATCTGTAAATGAGAAGATTCTGTACGATATTCTGATTCTAGAGCCTAAATAATTAAAGCTAAGGCAACACCAAAGAGTTCTCATTGTGTTTGTCAAAGGGTCACCTGGAATGGTATGCAGGTAACAGACCTTTATTTACTTTCACTGTTTCTCTCTAAACAGCTCTCTCCAAAATGTGTGAGGAAAACAGGACATTCCCCTTAGGACGTGCAACACAGGAAAAAAATACAAACAAATCAACAACAATAATAATAAAAGTAACAATCAGATTTTATTCTCTGACTATCCAAGACAGTAAAATGCTGACAGATATCTTGACATACTGAGCCTGATCTGTGACTGCAGTCTCTATCAGTGATGGAGACCCCAAGTTACTATCATGTTTACATTCCTCTTTGGGGGTTTAAGTCACAGGAGACAAGCCAAAAACGTATATTATCCTACAACCTTTCCCAGTAAACACAGGGGGCGCCCTGGAGGAAATGCCAATCCATTACAGGGCATACATCCACACACCAAATCACATGCTTGCTGCGGTTCCAGTGCCGTGCTGGTTGACGCACTTTTCCACCATGAAGGAACTGGTTCCTGTGGCAAAAAAAAGGGTCGGGAACCAGTACCCAAAGCTAGCTGGTAGGGAACCAGGAACATGTGATCTGAAGTGCTGAGGGGTGGGACAAGCAACACAAACGCTTGTCATTTACCAGACACTGCTAGCGTACCAATTGTTTAAACATTAAAGTCTGACCTGAATTTCTGACGCTGAATTGTCTTTGGATTAGGATGCTCGATACCAGTTTTTCATCTTCGGGAAGAAATGAAAACAATGTTAAATATCTGCCAATCCCTCAGTCTTTTTGTTTCCGATTAAAGAACCTTTAAGCCATTTGTATGCCATATATGTAATATGGTCATCCAAAAAATGCTTAAACTATGAAACGAATACTCCAATCCCTTAAAGGAATTATTGCGAAACAAAATGCCAGCGTGGCAAAGTGAAGTGAGGCTTTATGACAACCGATCCAGTGTTTTTGGGCAGAATATTGGATCAGTACATCCTTATGTGGAAATATACTACCGGTTATAGAAACGGAGGACGCCATCCTTTGTTTCATCTGTGTTGCTGCAGGAGAAGGTCAGTGACACAGATGCGAATTTGGCCCTAAAAGCAGCCAGATCGCAGTAGGATAGGTTCTAGCAATGACACCAGCACCATTTTGGAGAAGAGGCACCTGTAAGCAATCTAGGGTTGTCAGTTCACCTCACCACATGTCACATGTGTAAAAAAAAACAGACTGACTTGGTCAAAACCAAGTTTATTAAAACAACAATCGGAGGGCCACTATCACGC
Organism: Gymnarchus niloticus; assembly: GCA_009936485.2. Classification (NCBI taxonomy): domain Eukaryota; kingdom Metazoa; phylum Chordata; class Actinopteri; order Osteoglossiformes; family Gymnarchidae; genus Gymnarchus; species Gymnarchus niloticus. The sequence goes on from JAACJT020000038.1 coordinate 830,241, forward strand.
TGCAGATGCGTCTTCGGCTGAAACACGACAAGCATACGAATGGATGATGAACGCGGCTTTGCTTGCAGAATCGATCTCATGCTAAATATGGCCTCACTCGTCCATCTGTCTTACATCTGGCCTCATAAATGATGTTATATAGAAGGCAAAGTGACATGAAATTTAATGTGCATTTTATTATCAGGCCAATTAAGAATAACGATCGTGGTTTATCGTGCTCTGCTGCGTCCCAGCACCCACATGACTGAAAATGAAATGGGACTATTATCGATCACAGTTGACGTAGGTCAGTCTCCAGTTATGCACTACAATACAGTCTTTAAATCCAAAAAGTATTGCTTGGCAAACAGTCCAGGGCACAGGTGAGTGCTGAAAGGCAATATTTTTTTCATGATCCATGGTGACTGAGCAAGCTTATGTACTTTGGGGTACAACATTTCTTCAGTTGTGGGTTTTAATTGGATTAAAAGACACTGAACATATCTCGATGACTATATGGCACTGTTTCAGTCGGGCTTTGGCAGTAGCTGCAGAAGATGGTGTCATATGCGGAACTTGTTCTGTCGGATGTATGTTGTGGGCAAGCTAATGTCAGATGTGCTAAGAAATGCTGAGCACATTGTCTGGGGGAGTTCTACTGCCTGATACACTGAGAGCCCTAGTGGAGTCTAACTCAGAATTCTGCTGAGAGTTCTGCAAAGTTCTAGTGGGAGGTATATATTGAGATTTCTGGTGAGAGACCTTCTGGGAGCCCCAGTGAGAGATCTCCAGAGTGACCTCCTGAGTTCTGCTCAGAGTTCTAGTGAGAGGTGTACATTGAGATTTCTGGTGAGAGGCTTTCTGGGAGCCCCAGTGAGAGATCTCCAGAGTGACCTCCTGAGTTCTGCTCAGAGTTCTAGTGAGAGGTGTACATTGAGATTTCTGGTGAGAGGCTTTCTGGGAGC
>JAACJT020000038.1:831284-852152 GCA_009936485.2 Gymnarchus niloticus
CTCCTGAGTTCTGCTCAGAGTTCTAGTGAGAGGTGTACATTGAGATTTCTGGTGAGAGGCTTTCTGGGAGCTCCAGTGAGAGATCTCCAGAGTGATCTCCTGAGTTCTGCTCAGAGTTCTAGTGAGAGGTGTACATTGAGATTTCTGGTGAGAGGCTTTCTGGGAGCTCCAGTGAGAGATCTCCAGAGTGACCTCCTCAGTTCTGCTGAGTTCTAGTGAGAGGTGTATACTGAGATTTATGCTGAGAGACTGTCTGAGAGTTCCAGTGAGACCATTGTGTTATATTCTATATAATCTTCCACTAATACAATACATTACTGTTTCACACTTATTTTCATTAGCTATTCGCCATATTAGAAAAAGAATTTAAAACCTCTTCCGTGAAAGTTGTATAATGTCAGTTAAAATGATGTCAATGGAATATCGCAAAGTGAAGAAATTGTGCTGCCAGGCTCCCGTGTTACAAAGCGGCAAATTAAATATGCAAATGTTTCATTACCATAGAGGTATTTAGCTGACGAATGAGAGAAGAGACAGTAAGTGTCGTCATCCATCATCCTTAAAAAGACAGCACTCCACTTCTACCTGAAGGGAGACAGTAAGGGAAGGTGCAGATGACTTCATGCTGGCTCATTTAATTTATTATTCATGCTAATTAGCGTTAAACACTCCCACGTCCCGACTAGCTGTTAGACGTCCAACATGCGTCACGTACCACAAAGCAAAAGTCCAAACCTACATTCTTGATCTGAAGGAAGCTTTTGAGAAATCCGTGCAGATTTTGTTTATTGGGGAATAAGGTTTCGGATGTAAAGAGAGTGGCCTATGTGTTATTATTAAGGAAAAGATCTTTCATGGTGTGTCGTATCAGCACTGATAGTTCCTTCCTGCTCGGCTGTGCCTGTGGCCACCAGCCATTGGTCCTGACAAGATCAGATTATTTCACCAGTTATCATGCAGAACATCTGTAGACTGAATCAACCATAATATTGTTTATCCTGTAATGGTGAGTTGCAGTGCCCATCAGCCCAGCATCGCTGTGAAATGCCCAGATGTCTTGGAAACATGTGGTCTACTGCTTAAATGCCAAGGTTGTTTGCATGATCTTATTCTGCATGTTTTTATTTTGCATACAGTACTGTGCAAAAGTCTTAGGCAGGGAATGACGATTATGTTTAAATCACGTTCATGTTGGTGTAAAACTACGACTTCAGCTTGGTCAAAGTGTGTCAGTTTCCATATTTTTAAACATCTCTTCATTTCACCCCAGAATATAGTTATTGTCCAACATACCCATGTGCTTAAAGAGATCAACTAGGAGTGCACCTTGTCTGCCTAATTAAGACCTCATAATGTGAATTAGCCCGTTAAGTGTACAAGTTAACTAAGTTGGTGGTGAAAATTAAGAAATACATGGAATGGCTGAGGTTCTTTCAAGGAGAGGTTTGGGAACAAAAGCTATGTTGTTCGAGCCATCCAGCCAGATATCGGTAATATTTTAGAGAACAGAACTATTTTTACTAATTTTTCTATTACTCTTTATTCATATATATTCTAATGTTAAATTGTGGTTTTTTTTTTTTTTGTCTGAGCAAAAATATAATTACTGCCCAGATAAATGGCCTTAAACATTTTCTTGAACTGCCTAAGACTTTTGCACAGTACTGTATTTTTATCTACACTTTGTCATGGCCAGGTTTCTTACTCTGGAAATCTGGTATTCACTTGGAGAAACCTCTTGCCTGGTGAGGCAAGAAAGGAATCTATGCTGGGCTTTGGAATACGAATGTATGGGAGCCTGGGGTCTCGGTTTGCACCTTCAAGCAGTTCACTTCAGAGTGACACTAGCAGCTTGGAGCTGGAGCCCAAGGCTGCAGGGCACAGAGAGCTTCTGGCAGATGGCAGACAAGGACGGTGATGGGGGGCAGAGAGCTGGGGCATCTGCTCGCTGGAACTCCACCTCTAGGTTTCCGTTCCTGTCCTTCGCTGGGGTCAGGCTGGGTGGTTTAGCCAGATGCTGTTATCTTTTAACTAAACCTTCCCCCACATTGTCTTAGTTCAAGGAGGACAAGTTTAAGGTGAAGCCCAGCTTAGCCCACTAGCGAGATAAGTCAGATAAAGGATACATAAACAACACTAATAAAGTGTGAAAATGATGGCAGTACTTGGAATGCAAATGATGGTGCTGTGTTGTGTTAAGTGGTATTATGCAGTGTTATGAATGAAGCGTGGTATACTTTGCAGTTGAGCTAAGAGGACTGACTTTGAGTACTGAGATTTTAACCTCTGTTTTCACTAGTCCTATAAATTCATGCTACCATGCTTCCGAGGAAAGGGAGGTGCCAGTGAATAAAATCACATGACAAAGGGGGTGGGTCGATTCCTACTCTTTTATCACCAGCCAATGACATTCTTTTGTTTTTTGTGATGCAACTCACGAGCCTCTTGTTGGCCATCGCTGCAATAGAGTCTCAGCGTGTGTTTTTACACAGCCAGTCTTGAGACTGTTTCCCAAAGCAGCACAGGTTAGGTAAATGTCATACACCCCCCATGTTTGTTTGGTCTGTTTCGTTCGCTTAGGAGGTTGACAACAGAAACAGGACAATTCAGTCTACCATCATCCACATCCAAACACTTTGAACCTCCTGGAAATGAATTCAGGGAGCCTTGAAGGGGAATGCCTTGTGACACTTACGACCTCACTGTTGTCATTATGAAACAAAAGGAACAAAAAACAAATGAATATAAAGAAGTAGAGCAACAGTGCTGAAAATCATGCCAGGCATGCTCAGTCTGAACCATCAGGTCTTTATTTCATCTACAGCAGCTGGCTACAGCCTGATAACAGAGAGGTCCTTCTGGCTGTGGAGAAATGAAAAGATTTATGTGAATCCTCCCTGTCACTATTTCATTAGCCCCGTAGAAATTAATAACATTGATGTTGATTTTATCTTTATGTCTCAAGGGTTATTGTGTTGTACAACAAATATCCAGCAAAACGATGATTGTTAAAAATCAGTTCTTGTTTTTCTCGGGATTTACACAAGTAACCACCGGGTGTGTGTGAGAGAAATTAAAACTGTTATCCAGTTTTTCCCAAGATGTTCTTGAGAGACCTACCTACATTTCTCGATTCCCTTTGTGTAATGTAGACATTATTTACATCCATATGGGTTTCTTTACACACTGCTGTAAATTCTTATGAAAAAGTAAAATGCACACATACCTGTAAGAATTTAATTATGTATATAAATACATGAACAGCTCATAATCCATATGCAGAGTACACATTAACATTGCTTGTGATTACTCCAGATTATTATTGTTTTTTTATAATAGCTGTTTATGTGTTAATTGTTCATGAAGCGTTTTCCTCTAACTTTTGACAGGAGTTTGGAAGGAGAAGCAAGCGTGTGGAAGTTATGGAACCTCGTGAAAATTGTCACATGGCAATGAACTTATTTTGTGAGGCTTGTTTCATGATGACAGCCCCGCAACTGAAAAAAATAAAAATAAAAAATAAAACAAAAAAAATCTTGCCGAAGAAAAGTCGAATCTGATAATTACTTGGTAAAAAAAAAGCCACAACATGGTTACCATGGATCCCGAGATGCTGAAAAGATGTCTTGGTAATTTGTATAGCAACAGGACTTACAAAGTCACCTCCAATTAACATTTTTATTGAAGGGAACGTCTTAGGCAGCTTGAAACAAAGCCTGAAAGTGATCAACAAAATGAAACGTAGCATAAATAAACATCTTTGGAAATTCCATTTTCCATTTTGCACGTTTTCATATTTCAGAGCTGCGTGGCAAATCTTCCATATTCCATATTTCCGTATTTTAGAGCAGGGTGTTCCTCCGGATTCCATATTTCCATATTTCAGAGCCGAGTTACCAGCACAAGGCTATGAACCACAGGTCATGTCGTAAGTCACGGTAAACACTAGATCATACTATTTTAAGTTTGGAAATAATTAGAGTGGTACTAAAAGTGTTCGGTTGTGGGTTTATCCTGAGGAGTATAATACTGACTATCAGCTACTGTCAGAGCAAATTATGAAAAACACTTCACAGGCACTGCAGGCAAAGAGCTAAATAATGGTCTAATTACCATTCATGCTGCACACCCGTGACACGTGCGTGTGACAGCCTCTGTGTCCAGTCCCAGGTCAACGCATTCATGTGTTATTTAAACATGTGCTCATTTCTGCCCTCAAAGCAATTAAGCTGTAATGAATGGTAAGTAATTTAGCATTAGCAAGCGGTATTGAATTTGGCCCGGGTCCAGTTAAACGACTGCGTTGTTTAAGGCAAGTCATTGAATCGCTCCTAAAATTTAGCATTCGGTCAGATTTAAAACTTGAGAAAGAGGACAAATGGCGTAGAAGTGTTCCAGTGTTCAGACCAAGCTCAGGTCACTTATTGAAGGAAACGCAGCTAAGTAATAATTATTTCCAGATTCCTGTCTTTCTTCTGTGGTATTCTGGGTAAATCCTGTGAAAACCTGCCTCTGGACCGCAGTTGTCTCATAATCGTGGTGCAGCTGTCACGGCCTGTGTCTAAGGCGCCCTCCAAGTCGACACCGCACAGAGGTCTTAGCGAAATTCTCCTCCTCTGGCTAACCACCACCGTGGATCTGGTGTGAAACCGGCCGAACTGGAGGACTTGACAGTGGCCTGTTAAGCTCAGGCTATTGTAAGGGGCTGAGAATCTCTTCAAGGCATTTGTCAGGGAGGGGAAAGAAAAAAACCAGATCAAATAGAGCGCCCGGCATTCGCCTGTCTGTTGGTGCTGCTGCATCGCCTGGTGTTTCCCTTCCCATCAAGAAGAGCTTATCTGCAAAGGACCAGGATGAGGCTAAGCAGCTGAGAGAAGACAATCGCTCACAGCTGTTCATTATCTGTCCGGCAGAGAGGCGTTTCACTTCAGGAGGGCAAGCTGCTCCCCCTCACCAAACGCAAATAATAATTCAATTTCGAGCTTTACGTGCACATGACAGGTGCCCTATTCACTGCTATTGCCTCTGCTGTTGTGATTCTCTTCACTTGTAATTTGCTGGTATTTATGAGATTTTTCCTCAATGGATTGTAATCCAAATGTATTTTGTGCATTTGAATTGATAAAAAAAGTAAGTAGGTACATAAAGCACGGTTCCAACCTGTTTTGTGATTTACAAAGGATGAAATAATCCATTTTTGGGTAAATGTTTTTACTGTTTGACTTTAGATGGTGTTCTTTTAAAAATATATCCCCGATGTGCTTAAACCCAAACAGCGCTCTGTTAAAAACACCATTCTAGACCTACAATTTGCTTGGAAGCTACAGAAAAAAGTCACCAGCTATCAATTGAGCAGCCACAGTGATCATAAAAATCACGTCACACATCATTGTTTCAGAACAAAACCTGCACTGACATCTTGCTGGCATCAGGTGTGTTCCTGGTTTTCTGAAAACGGCCGATCACATGAATTTTTTTGAGGCACACTGGGTCTTATGCCATGGGTTAACATAGCAGACATGTAACAAGGCAGGTCCATGGAGCAGTTTGGGGCCTTGCTCAAGGGTCCAACAGCAATATGAGCACTGTTCACCAGCCATGGGATTTGAACCTGCAGCCTTCCAGTCATAGGCACCAATAGCTAACTTACAGAGCCGCACACTGTTCCCATAAAAGAGCACTGGAATACAGTCAGGCACTGGCACCATAGTACCACGGCACTGTATTGTAAGCCAAGCTAATAACTAAGGTTATTCTTCAGTTAGCCCTTAAATGCATACCTGAGATCCTTATCAACCCAGGACTGTGCAATCATCCCTGTATTTTTTATTTCAGTTTTCCATCCTCCTCCAGGTATTCAAGAAGTTTATTTTTAATTAAATGTTATTTTTAGAACAGCAAAATTGTCAAGTACACATATTTTGTGATGCTTTTCTTGTAAAACGTTATATGGAAGCTAACAAACCTCAGATATGCAGTATTGTAAAAAGGTTTTTTTTTTTTTTCAGTGTTTGAAAACCCCAACTAACACCACTGTCACTTTCATCTGGATCAGAAATAAAAATCCAAAAATGTCTGGTGTCATTTTCATGTACTTGTGAGGTTTTAATTGCTAAGTTGCTACGTGTGTGTGCAGAATGTTCCACCAGGTCTCTGTGTGATGAGCTTGCAAAACCAAAACAGTGGGGAGGGGTGACCATTATGATGCCAATGAAGGCTGATAATGGTGTTTTTATACTAAGAAAATGGTATCAAAGAATTTGGTGAAGAATTAAATTAAAAAATTTTGATACATTGGTAATAGTTTGAGAATGGTTCATAGTTTGCACATAGAATAATCACATGATTAAAGTCTGTTTAAAGACAACAGGAGGTAATGTGAAGGAATTTATCAACAGCTATTCAATTCTTTGTTCCTTCCTGTGTATGTTCAGATTGCAATATGTGAGTCAGGGCATTTGTTTACAGTCTGCTTTTTCTTCATTCTGCAAAATACCTGGGAGAATCTTCAACCCTTGCTGTGAGTGACACTCTAATGATTCAGCAAAATGCCCAAAACACTGGACCCAACCAGCCAGAGAGACGTGACACTCAGAGAATGAGGGACGGCACTGAACCCCACCAGCCAGAGAGAGGTGACACTCAGAGAACGAGGGACGGCACTGAACCCAACCAGCCAGAGAGACGTGACACTCAGAGAATGAGGGACGGCACTGAACCCAACCAGCCAGAGAGACGTGACACTCAGAGAATGAGGGACGGCACTGGGGTCCTTCCAAATGTATTCTGATTTCAGAAAAAGCAAGGTCACTCCAAAGGGTTACCAAGGCAAGACAATGGGCTCGAAAATCAGACAGCCAGTGTGCGTAAAAAAATGTAAAGTTTGCATGATCATGATGTTGGATTTTATATCTCCAGTGCTGTGGTTCCGATCAAGGTCTGTACAGGACTGCTGTCTCAGGCCAGATTTATTTAGCAATCAAACACTGGAAAACGATAGGCTAAAAAATATAATACTATCAATATGATATCTACATATGTCAACAATTCTAATAAAAAGTCTGTCTTGGTGATAACAGTAAAGCAGCGTTAATGTTCTAAAATTTCACCTGATTGTGTCACTTGTATCCATCCTGAAAAAGGGGGCCACATAACTCAGACGTACAACTTTTGTGTTGGTAATTGTTCTCTAACAGAATTAATGGCTCTCTTTTATTATGGTGCTTGATGGTACAGCCTCCACAACCGGCACTAAATCGGCAAGATCGATCGCCATCAGTCTGCCTCTGTGAAACGTCCCCCACCCACACCTGACCCTGTGCTTCCCCTTCAGTCTTGTGGAGAATAAATCCTAAACAATTCTCTTTTTTAACCAGGCATTCAGATTCTCACTTCTCCGTGGACACAAAGCGTGACTCTTAAGAAATGAGGGTCACTGCTGTCGATTTAGCTGTAAACAAAACAGTAACAGACAAAACGAGCGAAAGCCGGATGATGGAAAACAGTTGGAATGTCACGGGTGGTTCAGGTTGGGAGGGGCTGCGAGCTTTCCCTCAATTCGTCGCCGTGGCAATGCACCACTCGCTCATGACGCGTCGCTGTACACGGCGAGACCTCCCTCGACTCGGCAGGCGGGGAGGAACATTGCAGGCGGCGTTAATGCAGAAGTAATCTGCCAATCTCCTCTGCAATTAAACAGATGGAATAAGGTCTTAGCTCGTCGGCACAAATAAGCCGCAAGTTCCAAAAGCTGTTCCCAGGGATCTTTCAGTAAAATACCAATGGGTATACGTTTATTTTTATGGGTTTCTCAGGCAGAATTTAATGGAGCAAATGGCTGTGTTGTTGACCTTCCTGTAGGACAGCAACCTGACTGCTAAGTACAGTTAATAATTTTCAAAGTCTGGCATATCTCATATCTCATATCTCATATACAAATGAGATGTCAATCAATAAGCTCAGATTCACTCAGTTATGATTAGAAAAACAAAATCAGGACACGAGTGATCATTTAGGCAAGTTCACATTTTGTATTTGACTGTAAAAACTAATAAAACATTTAAGGATATGACTATCTTTACTGACAGAAACAGAAAATTATTCCTTTATCGCCTCGAACAAAACACTCAAACACTTGGAGGTACTCCTGGCTTGGGATTTTTGCCAAATCGTTATATTCACAGGGTTCGTTCCTTCATACTATGGTGGCTGCTGAGCTATAGATTATACTTTAAAGATACTCCAACCAACACGGCAGCACGTATAGCTGAGAAGGACAAGCAATGTCCTAGATTAGGCAAACAAGGAAAAGGCTTGCTTTTACAGCTGTACACTTTCCTAATGCTGCCTTGGCCCCTGTGGACTGCCACCCAAAGTAAAACTTGAAGCAGGATCACATTAACAACCGATTGTGATGGGACAAATGAGGCTTTAAAACTCATGGTGGGTGGGAGTATCCAGATCTAGCCAATCAATTCTGGCGCTAAAGGTGGCTTCAAATCCGGTGGTGGGTGAGAGTATCCCAAACTACCAATCAATGCTGGCATTAATATACTCCCGACCACTGTTTTGAAGCCTCATTTGTCCCATTACTGCAAACCTATGTCCAGATACCCAGACACATGAGAGCAAGTGAAACATCAGCACAGGTGGAGCACAGACCTCCACTCTATGCACAGCATTTGACTTTCAGTCATGAGGGTGAGCCTCACGTTGCCAGCCTTGAACTTTCTAATACTGGATAGGAGCCCATGGAGTATGCAATGTGGATCATTACACATGATGAAGATGACTCATTTTAAGCTAAAAAAATCTGACAATTGAACTGACATGTGATTATGTTGCTTACTCCTGATTCTGAAAGAAGAAACAATGATGGATTTGATCTTCAAACCTGTAGCAAGTGTGACTAGCCAATCGGCAACATGCTCTCGGGTTCAAATAAATAAATAAAGGTACAGGTACCTGAAGTGATAGGGTTAGATTTTTGGCTCAGTAGGCAGGTGGTTGTCAATCACTATTAAGACAGATTTTCGGGAGAAGACAATTGTCCCCCGATCAGAACAAAGATTGAGCAGGCCATTTTTTTGCTCTATGCCTCATCCACTGGTGGCCAAATCTTCCCATTTCCATAATTTTAATTAATTCTGTAATATTTCCTGAGCCTAAGTTGTAGAGCGCTCTAATGAGAAATTTCATCAAAGCACAAGCAATTTCAGCATCAACCGGCACGTTGCACGGACCTGTTTTATCCCTGCGATTAATTCTATGTCCTCCATCTTCCCCCGCAATCTTCACATGTTCCTAACCAAAAACACCCCCCTGCTGTCTCACCCGTTGGCTTGCTTGGTAAAATCGAGGCCTGTATGTAAGTCTTCTTTGTTTCGACGTACCGATAGCCATCTCATTGACTTTAATCAGCTATCCATCATTGTGACAGCACTCCAGAAATAAAGGTTTTCCGCCCCAAGTTAATTAATCTGCCCTCTCCTGTCTGTCTGGGCTGCTCAATCAACAGCAAATAAAGGCAGTCAAGAATGTAATTGTTTGTTTTTCTGTGCTTTTTAGAATAAAAAGCCACAGCATTTGCTTGTCTCTCAGAGCTGAAGTAGATGAATCCACTCTAACCTCACACTGGATGAAATACCACAACTTCACGAGGTCACTCCAATGGTAAAGTCAGCCACGTGTCAGCCAGACCAGAAGAACCCAAGCCAGTATTCAGGTCTCAGTGGCCCTGGTGTGTTAGCATCAGTCAGGCTAATACAGGCTGCGACTCTCACTCTACATGGGCCCTTCATTCCAATCTAGCCTTTTGTTCATTTCTGTTCACCCCTCTGTGTGTGCATGTGTGTGCATTTCTAGTATCTCTGCTTTCAAACTGTGCAGCTAACAAGATTAGCCAAAAACAGCGACCTTACAATGCAGGCTTTTAACATGGCACACGTGTTGAAAGAACCCCTGGTAAATGTTAATTCCACCCTTTTTAATTTGGATTGAACCATATAATCACACCACAGTCTTCCAGGTGCTAACTCTGATCTTTATTTCATTAGTAATACATCGACAAACTCTAAGCTTTAAGTAAAGTTTTAATAAATTTTTAATCTCCTGTATGCTTAGATGTACTGGAATAGTACTTTTATATAGAATAATGACCCCAAAACTATGAACACTTCATGCATATATGCATGTATGTTTGTAGGTAGGTACAAATGTATTTAAAAATGTATATACAGTATGTATGAATGTACATATGAGTATTTATATCAGAATATGAGCTTAAATAATATTTTTAAAACACGAGTATGATCAAGGATAACTAGGTATTTAATTATAACTAATTAATGTTATCTGGTAGTAATATAAGGGGGAAAAGCTCAGAATGAAGGGTGGAAATTAAATATTTGTCAGACATAACACTAGTTATTGCTGCCACTGTTTTTATTTGATGAAGTTGAATTGTACCCTACACCTATACTGTGTGATTTATTCATTTGGGTTCCTATGCTATCTTAAACAGACCAATCATATTTCCACACCAATCTCAGCACCCCATTTACTCCCTAATTAACAATAATCCACGTCCATCTACAGACATAATGTATTACACATGAAAGGGGACCTCTGAACATCCCAAATTCGGAACAATATACTGTAAAAATTAGAAACTGACAATTACTTATGAAGCAATTTTTAATACGTTTTTGCATTAAGTGCATAAAGATTTAAAAAAATGTCTCTAATACATGCCAATTATTGAATGGTATTTTTCTGAGATGAAATAAAGTAAATCCCAGCAACTATATATATTTAGATTAGCATGTTGTCGGTGGGAGGCCGCTTCAGCACTGCTTTGTCGGGTCGGTTTAAGGGATAGGCTGGATAGGAGCCAGTGATGCTCCCCATGGTCCATCATGGTGCACATAGCAGCCAGATGCAGCCCAGGCCATCTGCCTGGAACTGTGCCGGGGCTGCAGTCAAACAGCCAGAATGGATAGACTTTGGGTACGGGGGCCCGGCAGGGACAAACATCCAGATGCCTAAAAAGCAGAGAGTGGCAATGCAGAAAAAGCACAAGCACCAGTTACAGCACAGATCATACAACGAACAACACAGATATCTGACACAGAGCTAGACGATACTTTATAAAGCATGCAGAATTATGGCAGTGCAGGCTTTACCAAGTGAAACACCTGCAAATGCAGTTTGAGTTCAGTACAATAATCTGTGTGTGGGATATCCAATTAACTGATAAAGAATAAACAATTCTTATGAAATTTGGCAGAATATGAAAATAATGTATTTTTCATATCACTACACGGAGTGTCAAATAATTACATATTAAATGCAGCAATGTTGAATAAAGGACAAATATATCAGCAATTTTGCATCAAAATGCAAAATTGCTGATATATAGTACATTTTTAGTGCAGAATGTTTTGCCAGCAGTTTATTTACTGTTATTCATTAGTGTTGATTGAAATGTTTATGCACCATGGTGACTCAGTGGGATGCACTCGCCTTTTTTTTTGCAAGTTCTCCTTGTGTTCAGTGGGTTTCCTCCAACTATTCTGGGTTCTTCCCACAGTCCAGAGGCAGGCACTTAGGCTAACTGGCATTTTTAAACTGCCTGTAGTTTGAATGTACCCTGCCATCCAGGGTGTACCCCAGCCTTGTGCCCTGCAATGGACTGGCATCTTGTCCAGGGTGTACCTCAGCTTTGTGCCCTCTTCTGCCTGGGATTAGCTCCGGGATCACCGTGACCCTTTCTAGGGAAAGTAGTTGGATGGATAGATGAAACATTTGTTTGCTATTATATCTCAGCGTTACAAATTCAGTGAAGCACCCTGAGTTTGACGGTCCAGTTTCTTTGGAACACGTGAGCCTCCAGTGCAGTTTACCTAATGCATGACACCTTGACGAGCTGCACAACACCCACACACACCACACTGCACACACAGTATTGCAGGAGATGGCATGACCCAGCAACGTGGTAACGTACAAAGTACCGCCCTCAGTGTCTTAAGTGATACCAAAGGGCAGCAGATGATATTGAAAAACAGACCCCTGAGAACAATGTAGAAATCCAGTTTCCATTGGAAGTTCTCTAGACACAACTCACTGGGGTGTCTATATACTTGCAATTCCAGGGTTTGGGGTTTGATTCCCTGGCATGTATGCATGTTCTCCCCATGTTCGCAATAAAGAATCCCTCTATGTCACATGGGTCTCCTACACGTAACCCAGTTCCCTCCTGCTGTCCAAAGGCATGCAGTTAAAGTCCAGTGGTGTGTCAAAGATACCCTCAGTCTGTGACTGTGCACGCCCAGTCAGGGTGTTTACTGCCTTGGACTTCCTGCGATTGGCTCCAGGCTTACAGACCTGAACTCTGATTATGGAAAACAGATAGATGGATGAGAGTGATGTAATGATCAGTAGAAAGCTAGATGGATTTATCGTTTGTGATTGGTTTGTTGTTTGCTGTGCAGGTACTCCACAATATAGGTAACACTATTTATATGCCATGTAAGACTCTACTTTAGAACAACACAGGCTGGGTTATGTAAACATTTCAATACAAAACGTGATCATAAGTTTTCATCATACAGAAGCCTTGCAGGGCCAAGATAAAAGCAGGGTCAGCCAGCAAATGTCACTCGTATGGTACCTCCGTGCGCCTGTTTGAATCAAACGGGTCCATCATCAGTGACACGTGCTTGTCACCGTCCCTTTGGGCGGTGAGCAAAATCAATCACCAGATCAATGTTGAAATGGTCAAATAACTCACATATAAAAGGTCATTGTTATTCATTCAGACATATTGCAAAGGAATGAATAAAATTAAGTGAAAAATAATCTGTAAATTGATTGCACTGCTTAAAATAATTATTAGGAGTGGTTTTAATTGGATTTACTGTAAATGAGGCAGAAAAAACATATAAACTAGTCCCCTTATATGAGGCAAATACCTGCAACCATCTTCTATTCAATCAGCAGAGTCACAGTAAACTTGGAAGTTATCCCAGAAAGTACACGGTACACAGACGCACAAACACACACAAGATACACGACAGGGGACTTGGATTGTAGGCCAAAACCCACACAACAGGGGAAAAGCTTGCACTCACACAGAGCAGAGATGGGATTCAAACCCACAACCCTGGAGGTATGAGGCAATAGTGCAACCCACTGAGTTACCCAAAATCACAACTACTAGCTACAACTCTACAGTAAATGAAGGCTTCACTGTGCATGTGGCTCTACTCAATTAATTTGTCTGCGAGTTAACTAAGTACAATGGATAAGCCAATTCTTTCGCTCGCCTTCTCTCGCTGTGAGCCATTGTTGCCTTAATTGAAGTTCATTCAGTGATTATTTCTTTAAATGCAAATCTCCACAAACCCAGCGGCACACTGGAAGAGATTTAAATGCAGAATAAATCTGTCTAGCACAAAAAAAAATGCAGTTTATTATGTTTACCGAAGGAAAAAAAATGCTGCTTGCTTGCTTTCATTTAAGATTTCAAAGGATACTCAAGCTACATTTCAAAAATTCAAAAATGATTTTCTTAAAACACAGAGTGGGGAAATAATGAAACATTATTGGGGGACTCTTCCCCCACCCTTCAACTCATGTTCTAATGATATTTAGCAGTGATGGGACAAGCGAGACTTCAATACTCGAGGTATGTGAGAGTATACTGAACTAACCAATCAATACTGACTACCATCAGCATTGATTGGTAGTTCAGAATACTCCCACCCACCACAGAGATTGAAGCCTCATTCAGCACCAGCATTGTATTGTAGTTTAGAATACTCCCACCCACCATGGACATAGAAGCCTCATTCAGCACCAGCATTGATTGGTAGTTTAGAATACTCCCACCCACCATGGACATAGAAGCTTCATTCAGCGCCAGCATTGATTGGTTAGTTCGGGATGCTCCCACCCACCACAAATGGCTCATTTATCCATTACTAGCATTTAGGTTTTATTATACTCTAAAGTGGTAAAAAAAAGTTAACTTTAGATGAAGAGGATCATTGTGGCAGGTAGACGATTCCAGCAAGTCACCCCGGATGCTGTGCCTTTACAGTAAACAAAGGACAACAGATGAACTGTACATTCAGAATGCAACAAAAATGTGCCAATGTGCATTTCTCTTTATGAAATAAAGCTTTTTTTCGCATGTCAGACAAATAGCATCCATACATTCTAAACTTATATTTCTGGCCATTGCATGTTCAGCTCAGCTGGCTTGGGGTTTAGAGAAGAAAAAAAGAGGAAAGACGCCTTTAAACTGGTAAGGAAAGTGCTGTACAAAAGTAAATCAAACAACAAAAACCAGGAAAAAAAATACCACTCCAACTTTATAAGTGTTACCACCTAACGGGAAGCGGGAGTTTTCTAAATTAGACTACATTTCAAATTATGTCAAATTACGTGTCTCTCTTCCTCTCTGCAGGGGTGTAAATTATGGATTCCGTGCCATCGCTACCATTTGGCTCTCCTCTGGTCACGAGGATGCTGTGTCCACTTCAGGCTCGCGTTCTGTAGGCCTTATGTTGAATATGTCTGTGCAGGAAACTGAAACAGGGCAACATAATCAAAAAAGCCTGCCAAAAATAACAAAAGAAACATAGCCTTGTGTATTAAGGCTTGGCACAGTTTAAACAAATGCAGACCAGCTTACAGACCGTTAAAGGTTCTCAAGTAGAGAACCCTTAAAAGTTACTAATCACCGTTATATAATTATCATTGCTTCTGGCTGCCAGGTAACGACTGTATTTCTCCAGTCTGTAAAGGATACCACAAAAACAGCACCTGCTAGGTTTAAAGAGTGCAGCTAGGACTCCAGATCAGCAGCTAGCCGGTGTGGGAAAGTGGCAAAATGGCCATAATTATGTTTCTCATTGGTGACATTTTGGTAATTAGCAAATTTTCAGCCCAGGCTCCAGTCATAGCAAGGTTGTCCCTTCGGGTGGATCAAGTGGAAATTTCGATATCGACTAGCACGACTTAGACTGTGCTTACGCTCTGCTTACCATACAGTCTGTCTCCATGGCGTTTAAAAGTAGCTACTAGTAGGTTTTAAAAAGATGTGGGTAGGAAAGGTTCGACGGCCCAGTCGAAACGGACGAGAGCCCCTGCCTCGTGGCATTTTGACGCCCAGATCTGCACAGCCTCCATGCTCGCAGTGTTCAGCGTAACAGCCAGTCAGATCTTGATTCACACCCAAGCTGTTTTCCATTTACATGGGTGAAGATGGTCACTGGAAAATATCAGCGTGGGGGATATTGAAATAAAACAAAGTTAAAAGGTAATAAAATGGCACAGATGGGAAGATGTTACTACCAGTCAGGACACATCGCTGGCCAGTGTAATGTAGCCAACCAGGAATGTGTGATAGGATTTTGTCTTCAATTAAGCTGAAGAAATCTATCATTTAACAATTTAAGATTATACACTCAGTAGTGGCGAAGTCAGATGGCCAACACATTCAGTCATTTGTAAGTAATTATTACTAATCTGAAGTAGATTGTCTCTTGGCCCCTTGATCACACTCCCAAACTATGCTCAAAGACCATGCTTTCAGACTACGCTCCCAGAGCACAACCAGACCTTGTTACCCTTTCCCGTAAACAATGCCAGTGGGGTTTCCCATTTTTTCCCCTTGTGCTGAATTCAGCTAATGGTCAAGTACAAACCACAAACTAAGTCCTAAATCCATCCATTCCATGGTTCAGTTCACCATCTTGACAGGAACAAGCCTTGCAGACTGCATTCCTACCCTTATTGTTCTCTTTACTATTCTCTTTACTACCTGCAGGATCTGTGACAAGTTCTTAAGGACACCATCTTTTACTCAAAACCACCTCTGATGTTCATCCTGAAATGTTTGCCTCAACAACAGAATGGCTGTGCGGCTGTTTTTGTGGTTATCAATCCGCTTCCTCCACTGACATCCTTCAGTTAAAAGAGGAACGTCTCAGCTAGCTCATCCTGCAGGGGAACAGGCCGAGTAAAAACCGCGCGTCAGGCTGTTTCGCAAATGTTTATTCTCTGGGTAGAGCAGACGAGGCCATCTGTACCTCCTCCTCCCCCTATTCTACACCACCTTATCAAACAGCCTTCTCTAACAAAGGGGTGTCGAGTAGGAAATGGACAAATGAGGCTTCAAAACCCATGATGGGTGGGAGTAAGCTAAACTACCAATCAATGCTAGTGAGAGCAAAGTCCAAAATGCTGGAACAATACCCACAAGGTCATTGTGGTGTGGGAAAAGCCCATAGATCTTGTCCTACAGGTAATAAATTCTTCTTTGAGGCAAGGAGTACACATATTTCAGATGCTTGTAGCTCTAGGGGTCTGAAAAATAGGTGATTAAACTTCTTTGTCTCCACTGGTAGGAGCCCCCCACCCCCTCCCCAGAATCGGTGCTGTAGATTTGCCTTTCGCTTGTACTTCCCCTCGCTTGACAATGCAGAGCAGAGTGATTGAACAAAGGGGGATATCTCTCCTGGGTTATTCAAAATGATGTGAAAATTCAATTCAGATTACTTTGTGAGACTGATGCACATGACAATTGGAAAATGATAAACCAGCTACTCCCCTCTCTTTTTTTTTTATCTCAGTCTATCCTATTGACATTCAGTTTCCACATAAGCACATTTTGTATCTTGAGTGTCATACTACTCTCGGAGGAAATCAACATAAGGCCAGATGAGATGTTAAAGAAAGTTTCAGCACTACAGCAAACAATAATTACTGAAAAATGCTGATTTAATCCCCCCCCACCAGAATTTCATCATACATTATTGCTGTGTTCTTTGCTTGAAAGGAAATCACTACCAGTACATCCTTTCCTCACAGATGTAACTGGACAGAAGAAAAAGGCTTTAGGTCGGTGTTTCTAAAAGCATAAAACATCAAATGCTACACAGAAATGTACAAAGCATTATGGGAGTTTGAACTTGTGTCTGGAGACCCTCTACACTCCAGAGTGAAAGTTATACATTTTCAGCTGGAAGGTTCCAGAAAATGTACACCCAATGTTTAAGTGAAGACCTGGACTCCAGCTGAAAACTCCCTCACTGTAATCACCATGACTGTGACATTAAATCGGCTACATGCCATCAGATAACATCTGGATATTGCAGTGTATTTCCTTAAGCGAGGGTTACATTATGTGATTTTTACCCTGATTACTCCAGTTACCCCAATTTTAGCTGTGATTCACAATCCCTGTCTGCTAGTTTTGAGACAGTCAGTTTTGTCAGTTCCTTCAGGCTCCAGAATTGTGTGTGATGGGTACAGACTCTGGTCTCTTGCCTCCCAACCGTGGTTCAGATGAGTCGTAGTATTTCAATCGTGTTTGAATTTCACGACTAGACTGTAAAGTGAATCTGCTAGTGTGTAAGGGTCAGCGATTCCGACCGCAACGGATTAAGTCAGCAGCCAATGAAAATGGAGATAAAAAAGCATACTGCCTCCATGTTTGTTTAGAGTCTCATATTAGTTAACGCCCAGTCTTGTGCTCTCGCTAAGGTTCTACACAGTCTGTAGAACACAGTCGTGTCGTGTTTGATCCCAAGTTATGTAGTGTGTCATCCTCAACACATCAAAAAACTGCGCAGTTTGAAATGTTGTGTAGTGGAGAGCCAGCTTCAGATAAACTCGGATAACTTCCAGGCTATTTCCACACCTCTCAGGGGCCCTGTGTTTCCTGGGACAGGCTCTGGGTGTGCCCTGTAGTGAATAAGCGGCACTGACAGATGAACAGACACGTAGAAATTTCCTGATTCTCAGGGTCTTCCTGTTTTAAGGTTGAACCGTGTTAAGCTTGGCCACTGGACACCCAAGAAGGTCAAGTTCCAGACGCTGAGAAAATCTGGCACATTCCAAACGACTCAGGCTCCCATTACGAGATCTTAGTCATCGTTATTTTAAGCAGCGTCTCCAATGGCGACAGTACCGGTGGCTCTCTGATTCTCAGTAAGCCCTCTACAGCAGTGAAACCATCCTACCGGTTAATGAACGTGAGAAGAGCTCTAAAACATGGTGTTAAAAAAAAAGAAAGAAAAACAAACATCAATGATACTGCTTGGGGGGATTCCGGAGCAAAGTTAAAGATCCTTAAAATGTGCAGAGAACCAGCACTGAAAGTGGGAACACCTGCATAATAGGCTGTGGAGAATATGATGACATCTTCTGTAATATCCCTCTCTTTTTGGAAGTGTGCTTTCTTTACGATTGTCACAAGCGGGTTATTGGGATGATTTCACAGCAGCAGGTCTGACCGCTAATCAAATGCATCAAAAGCTACAGCTACATCCATTAGACTTCCGATAGCAGCATTTCTCCAGGGTTCACCTGAGTGTGTATGCGCTCTGTCTCCTGTGTGTTCGGGTGACTTGCCTCATTTCATCTGGTCAGCTTCTGTTCCTCGTGTCTGAAGATGTGACAGCTGTCCTGTAACTAGGTGCAGTGTAGAGGACCCAGGCACAGTCTGCCGTTTTAACTCATCTAACCGGGCGGGCCGCTGTTCATGTTCCGTTCACCAGACAACTTCCCGTGTCGTCCTCAGCGTTGTCCGAGCGGCAGCCGCTGCTCATAGTCCTCGTCTGTGCCCCGTGCCTGTCTAGCATGGCGAAAACTAAATTTACATCCGTTTAGTGTGGTTCAAAGCCGGCCAGTGTGGCTCAGTGGGTAAGAGCACACTCATTCTGTGCTGGAGTTTTAAATCCTGTGCCAATTGGTGTGTGTTTGCGTGTGGAGTCTGCAGCATTTCCCCCTGATGTGAGTTTTTTCTGCCTTTTAGGAACATGTGCCTAAATTGCCTTGTGTATGCCCTTCGACGGGCTGACATGCTCTCCTGGGTGTTTTTGTGCTTACTGGGATAGGTTCCAGGCGCTTGGCTGCTGTACTGGATAAACAGATAAAAGATGGATGGAAGAACGAATCTGGTGGGGCAGTAGTGGACGTACTGCCAGAGTTCATGTAAATTCACGTGTTACACTATGCTGCTCAATGAAATGACACAAATCCATAGACAATCAACCTGAAGCTACACTACATATTCTGCAATGTTCTTTTCAGATTCTTAACTAAACATCTAACACCAAAAGAAGTCTGGACAAACCTACATCCATCAGGTGACCATATGACACAGAGTGGCAGCTTAAGAGAAGGTGTTATTACATGCAGTGACCAATGCAGAGTTAAACTCAAAACTGATGGAGGTGAATACAGCTGAACAACAGCAAGCAAAGTAGACAAGCTTTTAGATTTGTCAGATGCATGCCAGGGTGTGCGCATGCAAAGAGGCGTTGTGGGAAATTTATGGACACTCAGGATGAGCAATATGAGATGACATTAACCATCATGCTTTGCGTCTGCATGCACCTCCCCACTCCCAGATGCACGGGCCGGGGCATCTTCCCTGAAATCACTTTTCCGTACTGAGGTGCAATGAAAAGGAACCTTCTCCACTTATCTGGTGGGATTAGGTGTCCTCCTCCTGCCCCAGGAGAGACGTCGATGGCAGAGCAGTCTCTCCAGAGGGAATTCTGCCTGTCACTCTCCTTCTACGACTCCTCCTCCTCCTCTCAGCCCCTCTACCAATCATGGCTGTCTTGTCTGATGGAGAAGAATGAAAATGACACTCTTCCAGAGACTAGAGAAGCTGTTTTCACTGATGCCCCGCAGGCATAACATAGCTAGTTTTTTATGACATATATTTTTGTATTTTTTAACACTCACTCATGACAGCATTTGGAGACATTGTCCACCGTTAGTACAAAAGGAGGACTTGGTACTTGTGTAAATCTGTATGTCCTTTCACCCCTGGAAGTGTATTGTAACCTGGACTATTTCAGACATATGATGGTCACCACTTTCCCCAGAACTAAAGCTATCCGGTTCTGTTTTAATATTTTACCATGCCTAGCCTCTGTATTCTAGAACTGAAGTCCCTTCTTTTCCTGAAATGTTAAAATTCCACTAATCTTCCATCTTTGTTTCCTGCCCATACCTGCATTTTCTGGTCCATTATACACTGACCCCTGGGTTTCTGTGTCATTTCCAATAATGCACATTCGCCGCAGGTCTCTCTCGAGTGTAGCTGGAGAGGATCTTCAGGAATAATATGATAACAAAGATGTAGATAATAGCACCAAACACTGCCGCACACATACAGGGACACAGAATATACTATAGGAAGATATGCCAGAGAACTGAAATGTATTCCAGCCTGAGTATGAAATAAATTTTATACGAAGTTTCATATATGCATTGTTCTGTATGTCTCTTCAAATGACAAAACAGATTAACTAGAAATGCTTATGTATTGTATTTTTGACTGATGTGATATGGTGCTCATTCTGAATGTGTATAAATCAATATATGATAATCTCGCATAACTAAAATGTTAAATTATGTGTCCAAGTGTCTCCAGCATGCGCAAAATGATTACCAGCACTCCTATAGGGCAAACCCCAGGGTTTTATTTTAACACCTAGCCACCAATTACCTTTCTGGAGGATTATGTACAATTGTGAATAAACTGAGTTTAGAATGGTGCGTGAGTTTATGAGTCAAAAATATTGGCTGTTGATTCAAATTATATTAAGCTATTCAATGACACTATTACTTTAAGCAACCATGCAGGACATTGCAGGCACAAGCCAAGTAAACAAGGAATCCTCAGCTCCAGGACTGGATCCCACAAGTGTGCATAATGATGAAGAGGATGGGAGTGGTCCATTCAGCATCATCAACAGTCACGTGGAGTCCAGCCCCACGGACAGTGCCACGACAGTCGCGTGGAGTCCAGCCCCACGGACAGTGCCACGACAGTCGCGT
>JAACJT020000038.1:854334-871635 GCA_009936485.2 Gymnarchus niloticus
CTGACACAGGGACTGCACTTAATTTCGTTGTACCCGTTACAATGACAATAAAGATATTCTGATTCTGATTCTGAAGTTATACTGTTCCTGAAAGCACAATGGTTTGAAACTTGAAATTCAGTTGCACAAAAGAAATTGTTTTTAGTAAATATGCTGTCCTATAAATGGGGGGGAATAACACAGTAAAGTCACTTTGGATAAAAGCATCTGTTAGGCCAGTAAACAGCCTCCGTGGAACAAGAGACAGGTGTTTCCTCCAGTGAGGAGCCGGCTGGTACTCTGGGTTGGGGGAGGGGCCGCAGGCAGTCCATTTGTAATTCCTGATTGGCAGGTTTGCATTTCATTTGGCCCAATTTGCCCAGCAAACAGACAACAGATGTTCGATCCAATAGATGTTTGCAGTTTGGCCTCCTAGAGACGAGCAGGACCCCGCAGGTCACACGGTCTACAGTGAGCTCAGCCGATAGTGGGCAATGGCACGTTAGGTCATTACCGTGCCTGGGAATTTAAACCAGGAAGCTTCAGGGTTTCCTCTCTGGAGTAAGTCCTTCCGAATGAAAGAGAAGATGTGGTAAACAGGCAGGGAAGTACACAGATAGTTCCAATACCCTTCAGGGTAAAAACTTTTTGTGTGGGGGTTGGTTAGGATTAAAAGTATCTTTAGATACAATCAGCAGACTTACATGTTAAAACAGCCAACCGAAACACTCAATACTGGTTAATTGTTCAATGAATGTTCTCTAATTCAGAAACAGCAACTGGTCATGCAGGTGAGGAAATTAATGTATATGCAATAGATCTTAGGTTCAGCTTGCCATGACAAATAGCTTTTGTTCCCTCATATCAGGGACATAATCTGAATTTCCCTGGTAAACATTCGACTATTCAAATGGACAGAATTTGGATGAAGCTGTCTGTTGTGTAAATACCACGCCTTGTGTGCTTATTCTTCCTGCGGACGTCACGGAAAAGCATGTAACTGAAAGCCAGAGAGGCAGCGCCCCCTCCTGGAAATAACTGATACCAGCAATAAAAAACTGATTCAGGTTACCGGTATCACTTTTTTTTTTTCATTATTTATCATACTGTTCGTTCCTTCCTTATTGAATGATTTGCTTTGTTTTGAAAAGAGAATAATCGTAAATATTTATTGTGAGGTTTCTCCGACACAAAGGCAGCTGGGTAGAGCATGAAAGAGGTTTGCACTCTGAAGACTGAAGAATTTTTTGCAGCTGGAAATTAGGGGACAGGAAGCTGGGTGGGGGAAGTGTTCACTAGTACTGCAGTTTGAATTCCATGGCACACAGACTGAGTGGCATTTGTTTTGATAAAATGAAACATTATTACTTGGGTAGTCCCTGATATGCAATCTGCTGAGAGTTCAGTCCCTAGCTGAGGTAAATTCCTTCCATCAATCTGATGAGAATTCAGAGCCTGGCTGAGTTAAATTCCTTGCATCAATCTCATGAGAATTCAGTGCCTGGCTGAGTTAAATTCCCTCCATCAATCTGATGAGATTTTGGTACCTGGCTGAGTTAAATTCCTTCCAGCAATCTGGTGAGAATTCAGTGCCTGGCTGAGTTAAATTCCCTCCATCAATCTGATGAGATTTTGGTGCCTGGCTGAGTTAAATTCCTTATATCTGTGAGTATGCAGTGCCATTCTTTCCATCAATTTGACAGAATTATTGCTCCAGTTAACTAATCAGTGGTCAAGGTCAAAGGTCACCTCAGAAACTGCTCAGATAGAATTTAGACAACACAACAAGCATTTCACGATGGTAGGAACATCAGCCTTTCCAGTACTAAGTGTTCTTAGAAGTACTTTGGGGTCGATTCACCTTTAAGAACACCACGCTCGGAGGAGAGAACTTCAACCATCCTTTCTGTGGAGAGGTGCTGTAACGTTAGGTTAGCCTGAGCCGATAGCACCTTGGGTGCTGAGAGGTCACATAAAAACGGGCCCCAAAACGTTTTCCGTTCAAGTCTCCCCACGTTCTTAAAGTCTTTAAGCTTTAAATGAAGCAGGGGAAGTTTCACCACTGGCTCTACTGCAGCACCTGAGGCTGATTTTCATTGCTGCTCTAAGCTCAGTGAGGAATCAGAACTACACAAAAAATGGGATAGGAAACCATGTTCATAAAAATCAATAAAACGAAGAGAGGGATGAACAGGACATTTTCAGAGCTCTGAAGGAATAGGATAACACCACCAATTTGTCCTCAGTGTGTAGCAGGTTACCACACACAGGTATTCTCCTCTAAATGGAAGGAGATGTGATGGTAAGCTGGCTGGGTGGGCAGCACCGTGCTCTCATACCTCCAGTCTTGTGTGTGTGGAATTTACATCTCTCTATCTTCATGTGATTGCTGCTTTCTCCCACAGTCCAAAGACACGCACCTATGTAAACCAGCCTCTCAAAATGAGTCAGAGTGTGTTTATGTGTCCCCTATGGTAGGCTGGCGTCCCATCCACGGTGACCCCTGCCTTGTACCCAGCAGCATCTGGGATAGGATCATGGCTCCCTGTGACCTGGATAAGCGGTTAGGGCATGAACGAAGGCTTCAGTGTTTGTGGTGCACTATAAAATTGCAAAAATAGATTTTATTATTAGGATGCTGAGCTGTTGCTAAAATCCCATCAACTGTTTTGCTTCTTCCAGCCTTGAAATGATGCTTTGCCACAGACAAACACAAACAGATCCCGTTTCGGTGAATTCATCTTTCCCAAGTAAACGTACCAACAGTCCATCAAGGAAATCAATGTATGATTGAGAGTATGCATTGAAAAGGAACAATGACGGCTGGGTAATTTGTTCCATATATTTTAGCAAAACGGGGGCATAATTCACATTCACACTGAGAGAAAGAAGGAAAGAAATGAAAGAAAAATGCATTTTTTTTTAGGGAAGGCCGGTGCCATTGGAGAGGACTCTGCAGACAGGCACGCTCAGCGAGCATCTGCAGGGAGTCGATCCATCCAGTGGGCTTCTCTGGGCCAACTGCCCATCCTTCTCCACACAGACCAGATGTAGCGAGGCCAGATGGAGGAGCTAATCATGGAGGCAGAAGATGGACGGGACGGGGGAGGGTGGCAGCTTAAGCAGGGCTCTCAGCTCCCACCCTTCCACACGCCAGGGTAAGAGACGCCCAGCCCCCGCCTTGCCTGAAGCATATGGATCTACACGATGCAGCAAACTGACCTATTCTCGGTGTCAGTGGTGGGGGGGGCCGGTGACAGGGTGTGGGCTAAGCAGCAGACTGACAACCGTTCCAGTGCCAAGTACCTCTTGTTCTATAAAGTACTTTGGGTTCTGTTTTTTAAGAGTGCCACGTTCAGAGGAGAGGACTTCAGCCGTCCTCTTTGTGGAGAGGTGCTGTCATGCTAGGCTAGCTTGAGCCTATAGTGCTTTGGGTGCTGAGAGATCCCACCCAAACAGTCCCCAAAATGCTTCCTGCTGCTGTCTCCTCACATTCTTAAAGGCTTTAAGCTCTAATTGCAGCAGGAGAAGTTTCAACACTGGTTCCACTGGCTCCCCCTACAGGCCGCAGGTCCACCGCCCCCTCAGAACCCAAACCTGTTCGGATGTCGGCCTGGTGATGACATCTGTGATGCTTGGCTTTAAGTCAATCAGGAATGACAGCTACTTACTGTGCATGCTGCTGAACAAAGACGTATTCAGTCCGTGTCAGACACAAGTGCCGTAAGAACTCCGGTTCCTGGAAGCTGGAATTGAAAAGATGTGACCGCTCCGACCTGGGGTATCGTGTGCTTCCTGGCCATTGATAAAGAGTGACAGGACGTTATTCAGCTGAGGGGCATCATTACGACATCTTAATTGAAGGTCCTCTGAAGTCCACCCAACCTGCCTTGCCAGTCACAACCCTCTGCTTGCCCCACCACACTCCTTTATGTGCAGGGTGCCAAAAAGCCCACGGTTAAACAGGAAGTTAAAAAAAAAAGAAATCTTGCACTGCTTGTTCGCCCACCAAAGAGCCTGCCTATCCTGAGATGACAACTCTCGTGTTAGCTGTTGTCTTGAGAAGGAAATTACGGCCTATGTACGGGTCAAGGCAGGCGGATATTAGACATTAATCACCTGCATTCATTAAGTCGTGGAAGGAGCATGTGGATAGTGGGAGCCAGTGGATTGGGCAGGGGGGCCCAGGGGGAGTATGTGAGGTGTCCCACACTGCACTGCCATTGCAGAAGACCCGCTTAAACCAATGGTTATGACAGAAGGCAGTACCTAAATCTCCCCACTACCTGCCATGGCAGTTTCATTTCCTCTGAGTCCTCTTCCTCCAGGGCTTGCTGAGTCATCGGCAATTAACCCCTGAGAAATTTCACATCTTTGCTTCAAAACAGGAGCATCCACGGTTAGAGGTTCAGTTTCACCTGGTTCCATGTATGATACGTGGATTTCCAACCGCAGCTCAAAGACGTGTTCTTAATTAAATGGGTGTCTCTAAATGGGCCGTAGTGTGTTAGTGTGTGCTCTGCAATGAAGTGGAATATCGTCCAGGGCAAAGGCTCCAGGTCGTTGAAGCCCTTTAAGGAAAAATGAGGGAATGGAAGATGAACGGACGAACGTAAAAAAATCCAGAACATAACCAGAATGAGAAGATCAAGTCACTGTATGGCTACCAGACGTTTCTATGGCGCCCGTTTAATACGAGAATTAAGCTGCATTTGGAACTAGTGGAAACAGTCAAAATTGGTCTTCTGCGTTTTCAGTGCAGTATGTGTCATTAGGTAACCGTCTATGTGGGTGGCAAAGCCAGAAGGTACGGTAATTAAAGCCTCTAAACAAATGATGTCACTGCTTATCCCAGCATAGTGTGCTCAGCCACAGTTGCAGAGGACAGCCAGATTTACAGTTAGCTACTTAAGCTCTTCAGACAACTGTGACATTTGCAATGCAGGGGTCCAGGCGTGGTGTTGAAATGTAACACGTTGTGATTATATGCCAATTAAAGTTTTGTTCCTGCTTTATCACAAGCAGCTCAGCTGTGTATGGAGGCAAATTCTTCTTAATTTAATCTTCAAATTTAGTTAATAGTAATAACAATCATCACCATAATGTTGTAAAACCTTATCAAATTGTTTTTTTTTTCGGTAGCACTATCAGATTTCTCAGAATTGGGTATCTGTTTTTCCAGTTCAGATTGATTATAAATATCATTTCATCTCTTTTAGCTTGACATTAAATGTTTCCTTCTTTTAAAAACAATACGAGACAGTAAATGTAGCCAAGTACCTGTAGCATAAAGAAATTTGTATGCCCATTTTATGTCATTAAGGATGGTTAATTTGTAGCTTCATTACCAGGCTGACCTTAATGAAATATTCAAACAGGCGTTGACCACCATCTCGAACGAGCCCCACCCAAGCCCACCCTCTTTGGCAAGGTTTCACAGAACCCCATTAATTATCTACTGTGTGTAAGCAGACCAGGAGCTTTACTGTCACCTGTCAATCAAGCTGTGTTGCCAAGGTTATAGATCCTTAGAAAGTGGTTAGCATTCTGACACTTTAGCTTTTTGCTATGAACAGGGGTGGAGACCCAGCACATAGGCCCTGTCAGGACCTATTGTGCTCGGCAGGTTGGCCTATGTTTGCCTCACAGAGAAAGCAAACAAGACAGCAAAGGGCGGGCCAGGCAGTCGTCGACCCGGAGACGACATGAGGGTGAGCAAACCGACGTACGCTCTAGTTGCAAAAGCTATCAAGAGAGCTGTAGCTAAAGCTTCGGCCCTCGTGTAGCCCCGGCAGTCACAAACAGTTTGACGCTGAAGGCCCAATCTTCAGCTTGTCAAGAACGAGGGGAAAATGTTTATTAGTTTGAAAAATTGTCTTTACTGAATGGCGTATTCTTGTATGTAGGTTGACGAAAGGACAGCGTGCAAGACAGAGGGAGTGAAAAATGGTTTCTATATGAGACAGAGTGAACTTCATTGCTTCACTGTTGACCTGATGTTCAAGGTAATGGTGCTGCATTGGAACCAGTTCTAGATTCTCTGCTGTTCAAACAGGCACCACACATTCCAAAAGTTATTCCAGCATTTTTTGCCAAGTCATCCATAGGTGAACGTGTGCCAGATTTCCATGGGTATCTGTTCACAGCGGTCCGGCCATTGATACATGTATTTGGGATTAACAGCAAACCTGACTCTGTTTCACTAACCTGCTGATTTTTTTCATCTGTAACGCTAACAGAGTTGAACTTACACTGTTGTATTCTTTTATTAAATGCTCTCAGAGTTAAAGTGCTTGTGATTTACTCACAGTGCTCCCTCTTAATGCACAGATCTCTCCCTCTAATGAGTGACATTGGTCCCCGGCCGTGTCACCTTCAGACAAAGCTTAAACTGTCACCGCACGAGCATAACCTGAGCACAACCTAATAGCCTCACTCCTTGCACCGAGTCTGCTTCTCTGGCTTGTTTCATATAGAATTTTCTAGAAGTGTCTGTGAGGACATGTGTGCCATCCATTCTTTTTCAGAGTAACAACTGTTCCTCACAGCTGATTTTACAGTAGAGTGAGAGTGCTTCATGACGCAGACCAATGATAATATTTCCCAACAGACTGATTCTCTCAGTTTTGCCACTGGAGATTTAAATTGTCGGTTAGAAGGTTTTATTGGCTGTGTTTCCTACTGGTAAATATCTTTTTAAATCAGGTAAGTAAAAATATAATGCATCAGGGTGGTTCGGTGTTCAGCATTTTTGTGTGGGCTTGGGGGTTTGAATCCCACTTCCACTGTGTGTGTGTGTGTGTGTGTGTGTGTGTGTGAGAGAGAGAAAGAGAGATAGAGATAGAGTGAGGGAGAGCAAGTTGGTTTACGTGATCTCCCCATGTAATGTGTATTTCCTCCAAGTACTCAAGTGTCTCTGCTAATTGGAATGTGTGCATGTGAATATGCCCTGAGATGGACTGGCACCCCTTACGACGTGTGGCACAGCCTTGTGTCCTACGCGGCCTGGCATTGGCTCAAAACAATCCACTCAGACTGGCTGCTTTTTTGTACATTAATAACTAATAGAATTTATGTTCGTTATTCTCCCATGACCAAGTATCCATTTCCATTCTGTGTAGTGAAAAGTGGTATATCTTTACAAAAGACTGCGTTTGCCAATTTGATCAGAAAACTAACAAAGTTGGCTGTCAGAAATGCCATTTCTTAGGATGTAATGGAAGCATAACCAAAACATGAGTCCAAAATGAGACATCCTGGGTTCTTCTGCCATGACCAAAACAGGAGTCCAAAATGAGACATCCTGGGTTCTCCTGCCATGACCGAAACAGGAGTCCAAAATGAGACATCCTGGGTTCTCCTGCCATGACCAAAACATGAGTCCAAAATGAGACATCCTGGGTTCTCCTGCCATGACCGAAACATGAGTCCAAAATGAGACATCCTGGGTTCTCCTATTCTATTCTTGGCTGTGAACCTTATTGTTATGATGAATATGTTCAGATTGCTTTGCTAGAACATGTTCAAATGGGGGGCAGTATTTCCTATTCCAACAAAAACACATTTTCTGAACCTTTCACTGGTGAAAACTCAAATGGAGGTAATTAATGTTTTTTTTTTGTTGAATGCACTGCATTCTCTTTCATATAGAAGCTGTGTAATGAATTACATTAGAAAATGATTCCTATGAGTTCAGACTTGACAGTTTTAATTGCATGGATGTTACAGTTGTGGGTTCAACAAATAAATGTCTTAAAAGCATATTTAAAAGTTATTGCACACTTATGTTCCATAATTTAACATTACACGGACCCCAGAGAATCATAATAAGTACTTTCGGAAACCCCAGAACACAATAAACTTTCAAATATAAAACTCTATAAAGTAATTGCAATGGCAAACTCAATGGACTGTGTTTATCTTGGCCCTGCACGCAGGGATTTATGGGAAAATTCACCTTGCACTTAATCTCATGTGCACTGGTGCATAGAGGAAGGGGAAAAATGCTAAAAGGAAATATTTGAATACATTTTTAATCAGGAGGGTAGTAGAAAGGGGTGGTGCCTCTCTAGAATATTCTGTAAAACATGGCTCCTATGTGATGAGAAAACAATTCCAGCCGGTGAGGGGATTCGTTACAGGACCGCCACTTGAGACCCGCACGATTAAACAGACCCATCCAACGTTTCCTTTCCCGAGACATCGGCACGTACAGCTGTCACTTTGATGTGGATCGCGTGGGATTATCTCACATTTGTTCACGGTTAAATGTGGGTAATCTCCCATTACCCAAGATGACTTTTACCTCACTAAATGGCTGTTGGTCCGCCATTATTCTCAGCACAAAGAAGGTAATGGGGCAACACCAACAAGTCATTGATATTGACTTCATAGCTTCTGCCCATATTGTCTTTCGGCGGCGAGCACCTAATGGTTCTAAAGGATCTCAGCATTTCCATTTTCATATTAAGTGCACATTTCTGCTCAGACCAATGAAAAAAGAAAGATGCTGGCTTGTGATTCTGGCCGAAAAAATGTGAGCAACGTGATTTATTTTCCCCTGAGGCTTTCCGTGTAATTGTACAGAAAGAATTTGATGAAACAGTGCAGTCGTCTTTCGTCAAGTCGCAATTATGGCACTGTGTATAGTGTTTTTCGCAATCTGAGTTTAAGATTTTGGCTAATCGCGGATGGGGGTGTTTGCAGTGACGCGGCAGGCCCGTCTGCGTCAGTCATTTGTGGCCCTTTCCTCCCAACCACAAGTGCACACAAAGGATAAGGGAATTTGATAATCAGTCATTTGCTGCATCTGTTGGCAAGGGAGGTTCTCTCTGAAGCAGTTCAGCATTCTGAGTGAAAGAGCTCAACAGTTTTATCATCGTTGGGTGAAAAGAGGCGGAAGAAGAGATTTTCTGTGGTACAACAGCAGGATTACTCGCCGGGCAGTAAGGGTTGGACCCTGTAGGGCTGGATTTGTTGGGGGACCTAGTTTGTTTACCAAAAGCTAGGCTGGGTACGGCTGTTATCAGTCCGCTGCTGGCCCGGGGAGACTTCGGCCTGGCCGCCTACCCCACCATTTAACAGTCAGATATCCCAGTGGTCCCGCCTCCAGACAAGTATCAATCAATAAACCGCTCCCGAGAGGCAGGAGATGCATCCGAACGAACACAACAAGAGACATCCTATTAAAAAATGCCCCCCTGCCACAGGAAAAGATATAATCCAATTTAAACTAGAAGCAATTCAAAACCATGGATACTAACCAGCCAAACAGGAACACTGTGGTTCATAAACGCCAAATTCAGAGGTTGTAAGAAAACACCTTCATGGGTAAACACAGAGGCAAATCAGTCATGAGTAATCGAGTATTCAAAGTGACCAATGACTCTTGAAGCGTTCCCTAAAAATCATGATGAACTAGCATGGAAGAACATTTCCATTATTACTGGATGCCCTATTACTTATTGGGCTTCCTAGACTGGACTCCCCAGGGGCCCATTTCTTTAAATTATGGTGGTAATTACTGTTACTCATTCTACAAGGCAAGCTTCTGTGAAGAAAGCCAGGTGTGGGCGAATGTTGCTGGGTCTTCTTTATACAGGTTCAAAGAAAATTTGATGTGTGCATTTGATTCGATCGGACGTCGGTCTTGCCAACAGCCAGAGAGGATGGGAGTGTTTGGACGATTTAGACAGTGAGGTTGCATTGCAATGCTTTGGAGGGTTACTGCTGCAGTGTGTTGCGTTTTGTGTGTGCCCCACGACATTCCCATGCTGCAAATAAGTAATCAGTGTGGTGACAAACTGCCTCTCCCCTTCCCGGTATCAGAGCTCAGCTGATTGTGTATCAAAGGCCAATTCCTTCATAAAATCAGCATGGGCGTGTCCACGAGGACAGGGAAAGGGATGAACGAATCTAACGTAATGACTGATGACCTTCTGAATCTGTAGATAGACACACCGTGAAAATATCAGTGGAGGTGGGGGGAACACCATTTGCGATCCCCTCCCCCTCCCCCCTCATGCCAACGGGAGCTGAGGAAATGCAGCAGTGGGCAGGGCATCATTGAAATTGTGCCCCCCCACCACAGGATAAGCCAATCCTGGTTTGCAGCACAAGCCCGATGCCATGAGAATGCTGTTACCACTGGCGCTTCGTTCCAATTCCAGCGGAGAGCGGTGGGCACCTCATCGGCGAGTCACATGACCCTCCTGATGAGCCATTCTTCAGCCACCTGACAGCTGCCGCTAAGATGGGAATGATTAACTCGGCCTGTCAGGAAGCGCAGGCTTGCCAGTCTGGCTGCCACTTCCTGCAGTTCCTCCTATATTTTAGTTCTCCGTTCCTGTCCATCCCACTTTCCTTTCCATGTCTTTTCACATCTATCCACTCATTTTTCTATCCTAAGTTCACTCCTCCTCTCCACCTTTTTGTTTAGTCTTTCACTCCGTCCACTCAGTTTTGTCTGCGACTACTTTCGCTGTGGCTCTCCATCCATTTCTCCGTATCCGGTCTTCTTTCCCTGCTATGTAATTCTCTTCCCTGTATGCTTGGATTCAGCTTTCTCTTTTCATCCCCCCTTCATCTCCACGTCCTTTCGGCCATCTTTCCTCACGTTTACCCATTATCCTGACCTCTCTTTCATCCACCTGCCGTCTTTTCCCCATACACATTCTGCCTCCCTCCTTCCCAGGCACGTAAACCGCAGCTTTCTGATTGTTCATTTGCCCCGCCTTCTTTCGTGTGCCGTGTCTCTCCATTGGCTCAATCGGTTTGAGACTAATTCATCACTTTGGAAACTAAGCGAACGAACGCAGCTGTGATTGAAATCAAAGCCGCTCTCTAACGCAGGTCCACCAGGTGAGACCTGCTAATAGGGAAAGCTAATTTATGGCATGATCCGCAGGCCTGTGTGGATGTGATATGCACCAGTGGGAAATGCGACATTCAGTGGAATACAGGATATGGGCTGAGGACACGCCTTTGTTTAAGCCTCACATGCTTCGTCGGCCATACGCCATCTTCACGCAAGAGCAATCCCTCACCGTGGCCACTGTTTAGCATAATGAAATGTAAGAACCAATCATGGAAAGTTAAAGCAGAATCTAGGCTGACACTGGCATATTTCCTGTATCTGAAGGAAGGCTAATGCAATTCTTACCACCATGCATTTCGCACCCGGGAGAGGAAGCGTGCAGATGCTACACGCCCTCAATCTGTTCACTGCACAGAAAATGCTGTGCACATAGCAGCATGTTGCTGACGCCTCACCCGTACCCTGGAGAACCTGCGGAGGGAACAGACAAGCATGTACCCATCCGTCCATCTTCCATACCTTCTCATCAAGATCCTGGAGCCTCACCCAAGACACACACAGTGAGACAGGATGCCAGTCCCTCAGTGAATCACACACATTAATTTAGATACTTCATTTTAACATTAACGTCTCTGGACTGAGTAAGGAAACAGGACTACCCGGCAGAAACCCAATCAAATACAAACCCAAAAGTAAAAGGCTATAGGCTTCTGAGGCTAAAGCACTAAAAACTGAGTCACTGTGGCAACCAATGCCTATAACTATTACAAAAGGGTAGTGATAGGACAAATCAGGCTTCAAAACCCGTGGCGGGTGGGAGGAGCCAGCATTGAGTGGTTACTTCAGGATACTTCCACCTTCCACAGGTCTTGAGACCTCATTTAGTGCCAGCATTGATTGATTAGTTCAGGATACTCCTACCCACCACAGGTTTTGAAGCCTTAATTGTTCCAAACACAACAAAACATAGCAACTTCCTCACACAACAAACTGCAGGAAGTAGGAGCTACAAACACTTGGGTACATTTTCGAGCTATGTTATTCTTACTGAATGATCAGGCATGGTGCGTTTAAGACACGTAAGGCCTGGCAGGCTGTGCTCAGTGTTCAATTTCCTTGTGACGCTTATATCTATCTGGAGGCACAGGGTCTGCAACATGGACTCTGGTCAGGGTTAGTGTTATCCCAAGGGACCAATTCTTCAACAATTCTTTCTAGATCATTCCTTGAACTTGAACGAGAGTTATTCAGGCTCGCTGCACGTCCTTGGTGGCTGTGTCCCTGCACCTGGGGCTCGGGTGCTCCAGACCAACCTCTCAAAAGGACACAGACACAAGGACACCCACGAGCATGCTCAAACAAACACACAGCCACATTCACGCCGGCTAACTTTGTGAGGTCTCCCACATTGTAAGGCTTTGAAAAACAAAGGGAAAATATCAACAAATGAAACATTTGGGTTCTTTTGTTGAGTATGTTCCCACAGCATCTGTTTAAGGGGGTCTGCGAGGGAGAGATAGGTAAAGTACTCCCGCCAGCAGGGTCTGCCCACAGGAGGCGGGGGAGCGTAGGAAATACTAACGTCAGATTTTCACACCTCACCCTGTCACCCGCCAATTTCCCTGCCAGCGGGGAACAGCAAAGTTTGACTTTGGTAACCCTTCTGTCCTTCTCATCTGAGGGGAGGTCCGGTAAAAGCCCACTGCCCCCCTGAGCTTAGGCATAGCAGCCCACATTGAGCGTGAGGCGGGAAGGCATTCGGTGCCCGGCCCGGTTACGACGGGGCAGCCGCTACCGCTTAATGTGGGAGGACTCGCTGACATTTCCATAACGAAGGCTGCCAGCGGAAACCATTCCTGGTTGAATGTCACTCTGATGCATTAAATCGCCCATTTCCATCATGAACAAAAAAGGAAAATCCCCCCATCCAAAAATTACACGTAATTTAAATCTAACCAACATCTCGTAAAACTCCTAATGCATCTCACCTTTCCTTAATCCCACCGCTGCCTCCCCCACGCTCGCGCACACACACACACACACACACACACACACACAAGCGTGCTTTGATCAATTTCCAGCTTCGCTGAAGATGAAGAAAGATAGAGGGAGAAAATTGGAAGTTTGGTTTAAAACGCGGACAAGCGTGGCTTTCCGCTCGATGGCCTGTGACATCTGGGCGCCGCGCGCTTTGCGCGGCAGAGCAGGCGCTCCTAATAGAATTCTCTGGCGGAGGAGGTTAATTACATTCCAGTCGCTTTCCGAGAATGGCGATGCGACCCCGTCACTATCTTAACCCGGAGTTTTTAATTCCAGGTTAATTTCTAACATCGCTGCACATTACCGCTGGCTCTCTCAAAGAGCGGGATGACGTCATATCGGGGGGGGGGGCATCAAAGCTTTGATCCTGCGGGATCTGGGGAGGTAAACCGACCCCGGAGCGGGACGAAGCGCTGATCCCCGCATTAGCCAGCGAGAATGCCGCTATCCGGCCATTTTTCTTTCCTTTCCCCATCGCCGCATGTCGATGGATGATGTGGACAGGTAATTTCGACTGGGGCTGGAAACGAGGCCCCGTGACGCGTATTGGCTTGTCCGATGCACAGACGGGTGCTTTATCGAGTCATTTTAATTTAGCTCCAATCACTTTTCTGTTTGGTGTGCAATAAAAGCTTTCGCAAGAAGTTTGCCTGTAATCCTGAATAGCAATTTTGCTCGTTTATTTTCATCCCCCTCCCCATCGCTGAATGTCTCCATTTTTTTTTTTTTTTTTTTTTTTTTCCCAGCTCCTCATGTCTGGCGTTCATATATCAAGTCCCTCCATCCACCCCGGGAATTTAATAAAGACGTAGGTTAGATCGTACATCTGACATTTTGTTCATATCTATACGCAGATTGTGTCTCCCTCACAAACTTGTATCTTATCTTGTTGCCACACTATTCATCTTGATCTTTCAGCAGATGGTCTGTGGCCAAAACATTAGACGATATTAAAATTAATTAAGATTAGAGGTAGAATAATTCATTAAATTAGAATTAGATGCAGAATACAGCAAGGCTGGGAACTTGTTGATGACCCAGGCATAATGAGCTTTGAGGGAAATAAACATACTGGCTCTTCCAATATCAAGAACAGAAACAGAATACATGTGGAATAGGAACAAAATATTTGAGTTCCTCTATTTGTGGAGGAACGGTGGTTTATTTCAACATTTCAGAATTGGAAATATTGTTTCTGAAATAATTACAGTCACAATTTTCAAATACTGAAAAATACCCAAAATGTGTCTTTTCTACACTTCCAACAGAACTGCAGAATTCATGTGTGAAGAGCACGTTTTTACAGAAATCGCCTTTCTCATTTTTTCCCTATTCCAAATGTAAATTTGCTTAAAGAAAGAATCATTCGGCATTCCATGGAGTGATATTACCCAGGAAGATACTTTGAACATAGCAAGAGGACCGACATCGAACAACAACGCCAGCAGGGTCACAGTTTTCCATGCAGGGCACGTTGAAGCACGACGTTTTGCTAAACTGTTTTATTCATGTGCTCTTGTAGATGAAGTCCTACAACACTCCACACATAATACAGCCCTCGGAGGTCCTCCTGCCTTTGATCTCTGACAGCTGTATCAGCGATGAACAGCAGCCGGGGACTTGAGGTCCTCGCCGCATGCAATTCAGAGCTGAGCATTCTGGGAGGGAGGGGACCACCTAACCAGCAGGAGGAGGCTTCTGCTTCTCTTCACGGTGACATGGGCAACATGGTGAATGACCTGGGTTTCCCCAGAAATGACATGTGACTTTCAGTTCTGTCGTTCT
This sequence comes from Gymnarchus niloticus, assembly GCA_009936485.2. Classification (NCBI taxonomy): domain Eukaryota; kingdom Metazoa; phylum Chordata; class Actinopteri; order Osteoglossiformes; family Gymnarchidae; genus Gymnarchus; species Gymnarchus niloticus. The sequence continues at coordinate 868,955 of JAACJT020000038.1, forward strand.
GTGCTGTGAGCCGTGTTGACAGTCTGCAGCATTTGACTGTCCCCTGTTTGGCAGAGGTTTTCCTCCTTAGTGTGAACCTGTGTTTTAAGCTGCGTGTGTGTGTGTGTATGTAATCCAAACACCAAACAAACCAACACTGAAGGGGGATGTGTATTTCTATAGTATATACATAAGAAACAGCCTTGATGCAAATCCCGTGCACACAGGCCCCAAACAAAAATGACTTTGGATGTCTTTTTACTGCCCAGCTAGTGTTTCACAACATTTTTTGGCTTTCAGAGGAACAGAACAAGGCATCTTTTACACAGAGACCTTGCTGGTCACCTGGGAGGAAACTATTTTTAAAATAAGTCTGCAGTGACAGGCATCATGTGAGAACAAAGAGTGCTTTCAGTGGACTTGCGTTTAGACACATTAGCGGCGCTGGAGAGAGACCGGTTGCCCCGTTATCTCATAACTATCCCGGTCTCACAAAGACACCAGGGTTCCTGCTGTGCTCAGCCCAGGTCTGTAGGTCTCAGTCGGTGGTTGTAAACACAGACGTGCGGACCTCCTGCCTTGCTCCACTCCTCCATTAGGTTGTTCCCCTCAGGCAGCCTGTAGAGTAAATGAGTGGACTTTTAAGTTGACTTTACTAACAACTGTTGTTTATTAGCTGATCAATACAGCATTAAATACCACAGAATCCACTGCCTTACGGCCACAAACTGACAAGTGAATTGAACCCCTCTCCGATCTCTTCTATCCAGACATGGCTGCCCATTTCTGTTCAAACCGTTCCTTACCCGGTGACATTCTCCATAGTCCAACACAAAGCAGCATTGTAGTTTGGAATATGCTGCATGAAATGTTTACTGCTTTCACTTCTAATTCTGGTTTTTACAATATTTGGAGGCACCGTGTTTGCAGGACAAAGCTAACCAATGTCTAATGTATTACCTTCAAATATTACAGTCACGGAACCAGTCCGTTTTCCTTCTTTTGTTTTAATGCAGAATTATTGTACAGTGAGGCTCACGGGGAACTGGTTGTAAGTTCCGTCCACTCACAGCTATTGGCTTAAAGTCTTTCAGGTACTTTGGGAACTGGGGTTGACCCCCACTGTACACCACTGAGAGGTGACCAGCGGCTTCAGGAAACGCCACTCACTGGATGAGGTGTGCTGTGTGCTGTAAGCAGCCTTTCAGCATCTTCTGCGGAAGGCACCCCCATGAATCGAAAAGCCCATTAACGAGCAGGACACCTGCTTGTGGAGTGGAGTGCATCCCTCTAAATTACCATGTCAGCTAAGAAAATAAAATGAAAGATAAATGCGACTCGGTTTTGACCCATAATGGGAGATTTTAAACTCCCACACAATAACTTTATGTGTTATGACCACTGGATTCCAGTAGACATTGAAACATTGTATTTTGTTGTTGCCAGTGATGAAATTTCCTTCTGGAGAAGATGCACAGTAATGACCAAGATGCCAGGCTGCCTATTTACATATTTTCTTACCTATTTTCCATTCAAATTAATTTGGATTTACATGTATCCATTCACCCACCCAACCATCCATCCATCTATACATCCATCCATTCATACATGCATCCATCCACTCATCCATTAATTGAGCCTTGCATTTTTCATAACCATTTATGCAGTACTGGGTCACACAGAGCGTAGATCCTATCCCAGGAAGCACCGGGTTCAAAGCCTGGGACACCCTGCACAGAATGCCAGGTCTCAGTACACACAGCGTCTACAGGACAACTGTTTTAAATAAATGGCGGAATCACAGGAAGTGATACAGTTATCGATAATACACATCTGCCTGACTTTGAGAAGATCATTTAAGATATATAAGCACATGCATGTTATAAACAGGCAAAGAAATACGCATCACTGAGCAAATTTATTAAGGTAAAGACGCAGGCAAGAGCGATGGAAGAAATACAGAGATGTGAAAAATGTCTACGAATCTCTGGCCGCAATTCATTATCCAAGAGTTAAATGAAGCGGAAAACTTGTTTTTCTGAATTTTTCTCTCTTTTCTTTTGTCGGCTGCAGTTTACTGTTAATGCAAATTGATTCGGCTGATTTCAAATTGATTATACTGATTGGCTGACAGGTTTGGCCCCTTGGGCAGCCTCTGTATTTCACACTAACATCAGTGGCAGATACTGTAGCTCAGAGGGCAATCTTAAAGCAATGAAAAATGGCAGAATGCTTGTTTTGCTTGGTATGACTTCTTTGATTCTAAGCGCCAGCATTTGATTGGTTGGGTTACTTGACTGTAGGTTACCGATATGAAAAAGCTGACTACTTTTACTGGATTGCCATTAAAAAAATACATGAAACTCATTTAGCTTTTGAAGAAACTACGTCATTGATGATTATAGTCAATTTTTTACGGTTTATGCAAAATAAGTGCCAAACACAACGAATATACAAAACATTTAAAAAATGATTATTGCTCGTTAGCATAGGGATAGTATGACATGTTGGGGTGCCACACCCAAACTGCCCCAGGAGAAATGTGTTTATTCAATGTAAAGCATGTAATAATCCTTACAATTTATTGATTCTGGCATATGATGGCTTATCTTAGGAAGTGACACAAAACATGGCCTCCTCTGGAGAATGGTGAGAGTTTACAGGGATCACCTGTCGCACATTTGTAAGTCGTTCAGCCCTTG
>JAACJT020000038.1:888231-953743 GCA_009936485.2 Gymnarchus niloticus
GAAGCCGGAATCCACGATATGGTTATGACAGCATGAACCAGCCCGTTTTGGGGTGCTCCTAAGATTGGGGGGGGGGGGGGGGGGGGGGGGACCCACACACTCACAGCGTCTCCATCAACAGACCACTGTTAAAAACCTCATGCACAGCACTGAGCAGACGACCAAAGCTCTCCTGACTGATTGGCACCTGCACACGATCCTCCAAGTGGAGGATGATCGACATTGTAACCACGGCTGTATGTCATGCGACCAGATATAGAAAAACCTCTTGGGAGAGTGGGCCCCCTTCAAGAAAACTGTCCATCTGCCCATTTGCATAAGATCTCCCATCGTCCTTTTCTGAGTTAAGCTCTTATCTTTGATAATGCGCTAAGATCAAGATGTGAATTATTCAAGTGACCATAAGCTGCCTGTTTAGCTCAGAACTGAAAAGTTCCTATAACACATCTTTCAGCAGATCACACACCTTAACTGCTCCACTTTGTCAGAACGGTGCCTTTAGTCTTTTTTCAATACGGTCAGTCTCGCGATTTATTTTAGGTCCATGTGTGTATGTGTGTGTTCATCACAGGCGCCTGCACCCGGTCACTGTTGCTCTGGTGCTGTTCAGCTGAAGAGCTCTTTGTGCTGGGCTTGGAGACACAGTGGCTTAGTGACAAGGCCCAATAAGAAGCTCTCATGAAAGCCAAATCCAGCACCCAGACTCACAGGCCTGACCAGTCTGTATTGGACCACTCCTGTCAGTTAAAGAGTACTACAGATAACATACATGTTATCAATGGGAAACAGTGGCTCATACAGTAGCACTGGTTTCCTCCCACAGTCCACAGACATGCAGTTAAGTTTACTGGTGTTTCTAAAATGCCCAAACTGTGTGATTGTGTCTGAGTATCCTGAGGGTCTATTATTTTATGCTACATGTCCATGGTCCATGATGTGGGAGTTCAGGTTGACCTGTTTGGGGGACTCATTCTACAGATCCACAGGTTCACAGACCAGATTCTGTCAGTGTTCCTGTTGTTATGCTGATTCAGAACCAAAGTCCATCAGTCTCCTGACTATTTCCTACTACCAAACCCCTGCTAGTCAGAGCTTTGGCTCTCAGAAACAGAGGTAGAAAGGCATAGGGCAAGACAGATGGAGAGAAAGAAACAGAAAAGAGCAGAGGTTGAGAGAGAGGAAAAAAGTTAAAATCCATGCTTATCAATATGATTTTGAAGCACTGAAATCAAGGGTGGGGAACCTCCTATATGGAAGGCCCATACCTATACCATGTTTGAGTCACCGTTCTGTTTCGCAAATGAGTTACACCAGAAGGATAAACTGCACTCAAATCCTGTCATCACAGTATCTAAACATGAGCATTTGGATGGTCCTATGGACAAGTAGGTTAGCCCCCAATTTCACTTATTTTTCAGTTTCTTCTAAATGTAAATATGTATATACATACAAACAAATGAGCTAAACTTTCATCCAGAACTGGGGTTAGCCCATAAGACCATCCATTTATGAGGTAAGGTTCAATGAAAGGCGCACACGCTGCAGCCCTAGACAGACAACAGATGACCCCAACGCAGACTTAAATATCATTATCATGAGCAGTCCACTTAGACTAGCAGTCTAGCATTAGCACCTGGTTTCAGTACAAAACAGCGGCATGGGTGGAAGCTGACTCACAGCATGCACCAAGCAAGAACACGGCTTGCAGAATATCGGCAATGTGTGCAAAAGATGGCGTCTGCATCACAGGGAAGGTTAGGCAATCAATGGATACCAGGAATTTACAGGAAGTCAAAACACGAACAAGCATTTTTGCTTTCAGACAAATTGGAGGAAAATACTCCGGTCAAGTGACAAGACTGAAAGTGACTACAACAGATGAACCCAACTCCACTGCTTATCCGACACTATGCTCTATTTTTAAAGAGATGTGAACAATCCCTTACACCTAAAAGGCCTCCGCTATACTGGGAATAAGTGGAAGGTATTTGGTTGAGCAGGACACACCGCACCATGAACTTAAGTAAAACACCCAGCACTTAGCCAAAGGGCTCAAGGTTAGCAACTGACAGTCGCAGACTGACATTCTACTGGGTGAATGTGATTGTTAGACATCCGCTACCAGCACAGATGAAAACTCATCACCACCCTCTTCTCTTTACTTAAACTCTCTCACATTCAACGTGCAAATGTCAAGATTTGAAATGTGCAGAATAAAGAAGCAAGGCATAGTCCTCAGTTTCCCTAAATTAACAGCATAGGGAGGACACTAATAAACCAAGCAGTACCTGTACCACACCCTTCGATGATTCAGCACAAATCAGCCTATCAGCTCATCCGCTCTCCCTGCAAACAGGGGAGTGCCTGAAGCAGGAACGTTTCTGCCACCTCAGCCTGCACGAGCATCCCTACTGTACACAGGGGACACGCAAATGCCCAGTAGACCCCTGGGAGAGCAACCGCAAAGGCTTTGCCCTTGAGCTGTTGACCAAGCAGGATAGGTTTCTGGAGGAAAATGTCACAGCAGTACTGTGGGATGCACAACAGAAACCTAAGCCCACCCCTGTAGGAGGGACGTGACATAACCAGGGCATCCGGTCCTCTTCGACCACGCCACATACAGTCAGCAATCGGCTATAGAAGTGACACAAAAGTGTCCACTAAGACATCACGGAAACTTCTTGGTCAACGTTAAAAGGTTGATTCCAGGTGTCTACTTGATGACGATACCGTGGAGAAACACCTTAAGAACCAGGAGCTTCATTTCAAAGCCTAAAACAGAATCAAATTCTCCCACTTTGTTCTCTGCTAAGTTTACAGTCCATTCAAGCCAGAATCGCCCGGAGCCAAAGGCGACTGGCTCATTGGCTTAGAAGCGCTGGCACAGGTGACAAGCAAGGTCCAGGCTGGGCCAAGCTGACAGACTGGAAGTCAGGCTGCCGTATGTGAGGCACAGCACTACCGTGAAAAGGTGGGAATACCAGAGGATCCATCTCGGAGGTTAAGACCATTATCACCACTTCAGTTAGTATCAACCAAGCCATGTAAATTTCCACCAGATATCAACTCTGAAAGTTGTCAGCCTTCAGAAAGATGCTCCTTTAATACATTTTATGTACGCAATTAATCCCTGCTTTTCATGAAGTACATTTAAATCAGGGACATGTCATTGTTTGAGCAGATTCTATTTCACACTAAGACTAACAGAAGTGGATAATACCAAATAAAATGTCCAGGAGCCAATTTTTGTTTTCTTGGTTTTTTAGTAATTTGGCAGAAAGATACAAGCTGTCAGCTGGCCCGTTTATCAACTTCAGGATGGGTTCTCCAAGGACCGACAATTCCAACAAACAAGGACTAACCGAAGATTTAAAAATACATCCCAAAGCAATGGACACAAATGTGCCATTTATAGAATTCTGGACTCTGTGCTCAGGACCGTCCCAGTAAAGCAGGATCTTTGAACAGCTTTCCAAACAGGTATGGCATCCGCTGACATTGCCATAGTTGTGGCAACTTTGGGACAGGGTCCCTTCAAGTTGAGCTGTGGCAAGTTAGGGTGGGGGGCCAGAATTGATCCAATGCCCTGCTGGTTCAACACACCCTCTCAGGACACCATTTGGCGATGGCGGCAAGCCGCAATGGTGAGCCTCTTTTATTTGCTCCCCGGCAGCAGATGGAGACGGAGCGGCTGGCGAGAGGCACCCGTGGGCGCCAACCAACTCCAGACTTTGCACGATGACATCACTGTGGCAACCCGCCAAATGCTTCTCACAGGAAGAGTCACAACAGGACCCCCAGTCCACTTTTTTTTTTTTTTTTTAAAAAAGTCCTTTATTCCTTTCACTTTCTTACAGTAGTTGCGTGGAGGGTAGGACTCTTTCGGCATACAGGGCATCCACACACCCGACCCCAAATTTGCAAACCACCCCCCTCCCCGGTTATCTGGAGGGCCCAGCATATCCTTCCATTACACCGGGTGTTGAAAATACCCTGGAGAGTGCCACGTCACAGTCCACGGCTTCACGGTCGGCCCCGTGGGCTCCCGGCTCATCACGTAGGTTCAGCAGCTGACAGTGGAACCAAACTCTGACCCTGAGGGTGTCCACACCTAGCAGTCTTCAACAAATTACAATAAATAAAATCATCTCTAGGCTCAGTTGATGACCAGATCCTTAAAATGTACACACAAAGCTTGTGATATTTTCAGTTAAGCCTAACTGAAGGAAGATGGCTCACAGAGTCATTCGACACAAAAATGGATGCAGCCATGTTGCTGACCTGGTGGCATGAGGAAATTAAAGAACTATTAAACGGAAAACCCACGTGATCTTTCTGGAAAGCTAATGGCAAGACTCACTGCACTCGTCCACACACAAAAATGCAAGCAGTAAAGTTGTCTGACAGTCAAGTCAAAAGTATAATCAGCTGGATTGCTTTCAGTTGATGTGAAAGTTAACTGACACACAAAGAAGGTAAAGTTGGTGTGAACTCCTATCATTGCTGAAGTCCTAAACAACCAACATCACCACAGGAGAAGTCAGATGGCAACCCTAACCGGACTTGGCCGAGAAACCCAACAAAAGGTCACCAAACATTAAACGTATCTGAGTATTTATTTAGTCGTTCCTTAAACAGTCAACATCACCAGGATGCATCAACAAGACGACGAAATGTTATTAGCAGCACGGGTTCTATAAATAGATAAAAGGAGGCTCTCAGGGTCTCCAAGTGATGTCTTGTATGTGTGAGATTGCACCCAGAGTCCGTGCAAAGGCAGTGCCATAAAGCAGACAGGCCTCAGAACACCTCTGAGCAGAAGAACGCCCACCTGCTAGGGATGTCACAAGAGACACGGCTGACATTCCTGTGGCCCACGCTCCCCCGTCCCAGGTGCTCCGGGGGACATGGAAAAGACCCGAATGTTTGCTCTTATTCTACAGGCTGGAGTGGTTTTCATGACTTTTTACTGTAAAAATCACTGATGACGTCAAACTTGCTTCTGTTATATTATTTTTAATATGGCTAAACATTTACACTTTCTGGATTCATTCTGTACAGCGAACTCCATTATGTAGCGGATGATCTACAGAGGCCAGGGTATTCAGAAGGCAGGCCACCTATGTGATCAGCAGGAGTCAACAGGCAACGTACTCCCATTGAGATCAATGGAAGGGATTAAAGTGGCAGGCTGACTAGGAGTCTTACAGCTGATGTCTATTAAAAAAAAAATATAAATAAATAATAAAAAAAACACAACATGCAAACAGGATGCATGACAAGACTGGGATACACCAGCAAGAATCCTTTTATAGTCAAAATGTCACTTGCTTAAATCTTCACTAATGTGCCTTCCAGCCCCTTACCGCCCCCGCCATGGCCCATTGCGGTCACGACATGTTGTGGACTGAGGCACGTTTGAGTTGTAGCCATGACGACGCAACACATGCAGGGTCAAGATCAGAGCAAGGTTCTGTGGGGGGGGTGTTAGATTGGGAAGGGGAAAAGAAACATGAGCAGGAATTCAGATGCTGGAGAATAATTAAAGGAAAAAACACCTGGACCCGCAAGACCAAAACAACGCCAGACCCGATCTCCATGACCTTGGGTGGTTACAGGCTCCCTCCTCTTCAGGTAGGAACACCACCATACCACAAACGGTCACAATAAAGGGCCAACTGTTCATACTATGTGACTTTGTTTGGAGGACGAACCGGAGATTTACCAACAACTCAGGGTGATGTCAGACCCGCTCGAGTCCACTGTGGTCAGTGCATAGAGGTGGAAGGTAATGACACAGCACCTCCTAGTAGGTGCATCATGGGAAACTGGTTCACATTTCCCTATTAAACAGTCTCTTGGAGGAGCTTTTCATCAGGAGCAACTTACAAAGTTTTGCAATTGTACAGTAAACAAAGTTTCTGCAGAGAATGGTCACTAAACAATGAACAGCATCGCCTCCCCAACCATTGGGTCACAAACATTACAGAAGCTCCTCTGCTACGTCAATGCTGTCATTTCACTCGCGCTCCATACTCCCAGGTCCGTCTCTTCCGGACCTGTACATCAGGAACATGTACACACACCCACACCACCCTCCTGACGTGAGGGTACCAAGGGGGCAGGGCATCACTCCATTCTTCCCCCGTGCCAGGTCCAGAGCTGGGCATCTGCAGCTTCAACGATCATGACAGGATCCTCTCTCGTTTTCATTAATTCAGGCTAGGATCAAGTGTCACACCACCATTTATACCACTTAAAAGGCAACTTGGGAGGGAACTCATTACATCAATGACTGTTTTAACATGATAATTTAGTGGCTCCTTTCTTAAGGATAAGTCCTTATACTGCTGTCATTCAGAGCAGATTCCTCACCACTATGTTACTAGCACTGCCAGCAACACCAAAACAAACCCAGCCAGCATTAATAACAATAACTTTTAGAAAGGGGGGTGGGGGACAATCTGTTACACAACTTTCAGTGTTTAATATAAAAATGGAACTGCCCACTCTCTTCTGTAGCTCATCACTATTTCCAAGTCAACAAACATTTGTGGGCAAGTTTGACAAATTCACCAAAGCCAATGCCCAAGGTGAGGTTAGGCCCCGCACTGCAAATTGCCATGGCAAACATACACCACGGCTAGGAAGGTCAACCAATCAGAGACGGCGGAAGACAACCACAGTGCTGCAAGGAACGGTGAATGATGCGAAGTGACTCGCCTTTGAGTTTAGGATTTAATGAAAGCAGGAGGCAGTACATTTGATTCCTCGGCAGGATATTATAGAAGAATAAAATTTCTTATAATGGCTCAATCATAAAAGGGGTAGAGACTCAGTGTTTTTCCTAAGCATCTATGTAGCAGCAGTGGTCTGTTATATACATGTAGGAAGGGGTCCTACAAGATGACCTTTGGCCAGACAGAGAAATTAAGGACCCGTTTTTAATTTTAGCCTGAGCTAAAGAGGGTGAGACCCAGCATGGGCAGAAAGCGACAGCATGGCAATGAGGACGAAGGCGTGGAAGGAATGTTCAACGGGCTGACGTGAGCTCACCCTGCATAAAGCACCCCTAATGTAGGTAATCTCTGGTGGGAAGCCTCATGACATCATCGATTATGACCTGATTCAGCCCTGCAGCTGTGACAGTAGGACAATGTGTCAATCATGACTATACCTCCATGTCTGGCTGCACAATATCAATGTGAGAAACCATTTCAGATTTTAGCTTGAAATTAAGAAAGCTAGTTTTACAACCTATTTTTAACAAGCAATTACTAACCAAAAGCTCTTGGGATACGTTAATGACAACATATTATGAGACTCTGAAGAGCCATGTAATCGTATGGAATGTAATCCAAATATCAGGACCAAATGAACAATGCTCTGTTGATACTCACGTGAAGCCATCTCACTGGACCCACCACATTCGAAAGCGACGAAGACATCGACCGTGGAACGGAGAAGGAAAGCGTGGCTCGTTTCTCGAAGATTCTGCTGAACAAAGTTGTCTCCATCGATGCCTCCACGACACACACACCCCGAAAAGCTGGACCGCGAAACATTCCAGACGCAGAGGCTCGCAAATTAGGGAGGGCTGCTACGCTGAGCTGGCTCCTTTGTCAGCGTGCCCTCAGCATCGGGGGTGATGTCATCGTCTCGGAACCCCAGAGGTCTCACGCTGGAATGCCACCCATATCCCTTACCCTTAGGCCTGCCACGTCGTCCAGGAAACGGCATGTACACGCGTCTGGCTGCCGGGTCCATCTAACGAAAACGGCGCTTGCTCATCTCGGAAAGGTGAAAGGTCCCATACTCGTGTCGCCACATCATAGCAAAGCGTGCCAGCATTTGTGACGCCTGCCAAATACCATCACTGTTACTATAAATCTCATTATGCATGCAGGAGTTTCCCCCAGATTATTGTCAAATTAACTTCCCACAGACTCAGAGCTTGCCCATTCAATGTGTCAAGATCAAGATGGAAAAACAACAGCTGGTTTGTGATACATAACCATCAAGTGGGGTTTACATGTGGGTGAAGGGTGGGGGTTATGGTTTTCAGGGTGTGCAAGTTATAAAACACAACCCATCCACACAGAGCCAGACAGCTGCCATTATGAGTGGAAGGCAGGGATGGGCACAGTGAGGGTCCTCAGCGGAGAGGCAGCCCTACCTGCAGCAATCCTCAAACAGAGTCCAGTTCATTCGTGGCCCTTCCTGACAAAGGACAAGTGAAAGGTTACCACTTAAAAAGCATTCTGCTTTAGTCATTCCGAGCACTGATGAAATAAAACTACAAAATTCTCACTGGCGTCATTGTGAAAAAGTTTGAAAAGAAAATAAATAAACACTGCATCCTTCAGCTCATAAACATCCCCACCGCCAACCAGGCAACAGTTCTCAGACACAGAAATCAGATATAGGAGGTGTGGCGTTTCACACTACTAGATGGAGAATTTCTATAACTTGACACTTGGCCAAATGTAGACTTACATGCCTTGATCATTCAGCGTTTTTCAGGGCCTGTAAACAAACTCGCCCTCCAAGCTGTTCTCACACTCGCATCATCCCTTCTTTCGCAGTGTCACAAATCGCCTCGGTGATTTTGAAGTTGCAGGAACAGGAGCTGCCACAATTCGGGTCGGACGGACGCCGATCAGCAAGGCTTTCTGGAGATGACAGCCGAGGAACGCCGTCCATCCAGAAACAGAGCCGACAAGGGACCTCCGGGGCACGGTGTTAGGATGCTGGCAATGATAACCAACCCTCTGCGCTGTTTACAAACTTTCCCCTCCGTCACCTACCCATGCATGTACCCCTCTTCCCCAGTCAGGAATGTCACTCTACCCAACCTGGGGAGGGGGGGGACTTCGCATTTTAACCATCCGGGAAGCGAGCGGCGGCGGTGAGAGACGCAGGAAAGGAGGCTGGCTGGGCCGACACGGCGTGAACAGGCGTCCGGACGCCGGGATATCTGGAGGACATCTGCGAGAGGGCCGCTCGTCAAGAGCCAGAGACCCGGTTACGGTGTCGCACTAACCCTAGACCCTCCTCGGCTAAATATTCACATGCATAGCCAGCATTTCAGAACACGTCACCGTACGGAAAATGCACGGTAAAGCACATCGGCGCGCCGATCCAAATGAATCTTCGCAAAGAGGCAAGAATACTGTGGTGGAAAGAGGCCAGCGGAGGAGGATGATGATGATGATGATGATGATGCGGACATGGAGGCGAACCGCGCGCTCGTTTTTACCTCTGCGAAGGAGCCGAGCTCGGACCCCGCTCCGGTGCTGATGGTCTCCGCCAGGCGGTCAGTGCCCCATCCCCCGAGCCGGATCCCCGCAGGTTCGCAGGCGGCTGCGTCAGGGCGGTGGGACTAGAGCTGCGGGATGTCTGCGCTGCTCCCGACTGAGGAGGAGGAGGAGGAGGAGGAGGAGGGGGAGGAGGGACAGCGGGTTGGGCTGTGATGATCTCCACGCAGGAGCTGGTAGGGCACGGCGGTGCGGGTGGGCTACAGCCGGCCAGTGCCGCTGCTGTTGCTGGCTGAGCTTATGGGGGAACCCGCACTGGCGCCTTTGATTCGCTGCTGCAGGGTCGAGGTGGCGTCTGATGCTGACATTAGCAGCCTGCGAAATTTAACTGCGCTCTTACTTGATAAACCGAGCAGCTGACTTCGTATTAGCGGTCGATGAAGGTCTGCTGCTCTCGGGGGGGGGGAATTACAAACAAGTTAATAATAGGGTGATAATTATTAAACTCCACCCCCTCCCACCACGCCCACCTGACGACGGCGAGTAAACAGTCAGCTATTAAGAGCCAACTTGTTTGTTTTTAAGGTGGAAAGTACACATCATATTTTAAATGCTGATATTTTCTATTGCCGCAGAAGTCACTGTTTAAATTTAAAGCTCAAAGTTTGAAAGAAGTGAGAACAGTAAACATTATCCCTTGCCGTCAGTCTTGTACCTCTCTTTATGGTCCACTCAGCCTCTTTACTACGTTTAAATGACAGTTACCGCATCTGCATAACCGCTGGTTAACGTGGATGACTGAGACTATCGTATTGGTGGTTTAATCGTCAATGTCATCAGTCATTGGCCAAAACCTGTGCTTTCGGCAGTAAAGCCGGCCAATGAGCTCATTAGGGTATCGTGACGGCTGCACGTACTTTCCATCGCAAATTTTAATTGGTCACTGCGCTTAATTGACAGCGAGGGCTGTACGAAGTGCGCGCGGGACCATCATGTGTAAAAAAAAACAAAAAAAAAAAACAAACGTGGACAGATTCGCGCTTTGATTGGCTGAGCTGATAACGTCGTACCCTTAACAGCCATTTCAGCACTAAGACAATTAATTAACTGACGCATACCATAGGCCAACCCGTGATACCGAATTAATTCTCATACATGAATAATCAAAAATGTGTCGTTTGAAAATTATACCTAGTAAATTGCAAGACATTTTTATTAATTTAAAACACTACCAACAATTCAATAATTCCCTCAGAAGAGGGGATTATAATTCACCTTGTTACAGTTGTATTAACTGTTAAATACCGAAACAAACCACAAAACACTGAAAGTTACAAAAGGCAAAATATAGCGAAGTATTCTGTTGCCGTGAAAGTAAGCAAAATATCATTAAAATATCTTTATAATACATCAGCAGATGTTTAAAATCAAACATGATCAGCAACCTGCAAAGGCATAACAGTAAGATGAAATCCAATTTAAATGGTCTTAGTTTAACTTCTACCAGCAAATGAATGGTGTTGGTGGCAAATGAATGCATTCCCATAAAAATAGAAATCTACTTCATGAATTACAGTTCACAGTCATGCAAGAACTGCACAAGTGTAATCATAGAAGTAATTTCATCAAGCAATATGTATCAAGATCAAATCAATGTAATGATAGCATATGAATATATGCATATAATTTGCAGATGAGGGGGATATTTAAATTTACCTTTATGGTTAATTCAAATTCTAGCATGCAAGAACTAAACCAAACCAACCAAAATGAGCCACTAATTCTTCACATCCCATCAACACACACACACACACACACACACACACACACACACACACACACACAGAGTATGAATGCAGTAAAAATCATACTCATCAGTAAAAGTATTTCTCATCATCTAAAGCTACAGGTACAGTTCATTGGTCTGGACATACACCCCATTCTCCAGTTTGAAATATGGAAACATAACACAGCATTTCCAGTAACAGCAGAATATATGGGAAGTTAACATTTAAATCCAAATCCATGTAAGCTTAATTTACACAAGTATGAACATCAAGGACATGTGTTTTCAACTTCATTATTAAATATCAAATTTCCTGAGCCAATAAAGATTGTCAGCCATGCTACACACTGATGAGTCAGGATTAAACATTGGAACTCAGTTCAAAACATACTTCATCAGTTTGAGCAACACAAACAATCTGTCGTTCATTTAAGGCAGTATTTCAAATGGACTCAAAGAGGGAGGCGTTTTCCAGATGTGAACGAACAGCAGCAGAGAGGGGCTCCACCCACACAGGGTGACTATGAGTCACAGAGGACCGAATTTTCCAGGGTGAAGTCATAACAGAAGCTGGCCAGGTTGTCGTTAATGTCCTGGAGCAGGAGCATATCAGGAAAGTGCTGGAGTCCCGTCTGCATAACTAGGATGTGGGGGGCCAGAGTGAAGGGGACGTCACTCAGGAGCTCTGGGAGAGAGGGGCCGCCTTCTGAGTCTGCGGGTACCGGCGTCGGCGTCCACTGTCCTGTGGTCGGCTGCACTTGGTTCTCAAAGGGCGTCTGCATTAAAAAAATGGGATATGCTCATTTTTTATACTTTTATAGGCATTGTGTAGTAATTTGCAAGGAAAAAACACCAATCACATTACTTCACTCTCACTTGTCTCAATCATATATTTATTATTATACTGTTACCTTCTTCCTGCTCCCAGTGTCATGTCTTCATCTGCTCTTTATTAACTAATTATATTGTCACATCTTTGCACAACCTGCTACTTTCTGCATCGTAAATATCAATTGTAAATGGTCACTACCTGCTACGTTCGTAAATATCACACCTGTGTACCGGTCGGCGCTGCACTGTCATCGTCTGTACCACAGTCTTGCCTTACACTGTTTGCACGTTTGCACACGTGCACATCATGTTGTTATGTGTAGTCTTTTGTAGTCCTGTGGTCCTGGAGGAACGTTGTTTCGTTTCACTATGTACTGTACTAACTGTATGTGGTGAAATGACAATAAACAGCTACTTGACTTCCAAATAAAATGGTGGCCTTGAAATCCAACACTCTTGGATGTAGCTTTTGACCAAAGATAACATCTTCCATGGTGGCTCATTTCTTAATGCTTTTCACCCCAAAATAGAGGAAAAGTCCAAGCTAGCATTGGCAAAAATTGAAATAGGATGAAGACCAGCAAGTCACACCTTACATACAGAAAACAGAATGAATTAGGTACTTTTTCAATTAGAGTGAATGATTAAGCAAGGATTACAGCATCAGTCCTGCTCTGAGAGAGATCCTTAGTACAGTGAATGGCATGAAATATGGTAATTAACTTTCACACAATAACAAAAAAAATGATAGCTAGTACTGAGGGAATTATTGGCAAAGCTGAGCATTCAAGCATCAAATACTTTTGACTGCTAAAAAATGCATTACAACTGGGTCATTTTCTAATAGCTATTGCACTTCATTGGAACATCCATGGTGTTTAATGCTCGACATAAACTGTCATATAGTATATGCTGTCAATCAACAAATGCTCAAAAGACCCTTGACCTACCACATACACAAGATATTTGCTTGTTCCTGCACGCACTGATAAGCTGTAGTTAGGAATACGATCCGACCGTCAAAACAAAATAAAAACGACTCAGCTACAAGGCAGGCTGACCTGGCGCTTGTGTATCGGACAGCTGATTGATCCACTGTGCAGGGGAGTACCCCTGATGTCCTGAGGGCACCCTGCAAGCTAGTTACACCTACTTTGCAGCCAAGACCCCTGTTTTCTCTGCACTTCAGGTCTGGTCCTGCCAAAGTAAAGTTTCTGTTCACTGTTCTCAGAAAACGAGGCAGTCCCATCTGGAAGTGACTGATGCAGATCATTATCCTTTTCTGCCCTTGAACGCTATAAACTCAGGAGAAGATAAGATGTCCACTGACATGTTAACAGGGGCTGGTTTGTGTGGTGCAACATGACAGACTAAATCCAATCACAACTAAGAAGTTAGTTACTGTCAATGGTTTTGGACGTTGGTGAGCAATTCAGGAATCCAACAGCAAAAATTCACACCAATCAATACAAAAATATTACCAAAGAATCTGATTAATCCAGTATTAAAACTTTAACTGAGCTATATTGGCTTAGTATTCCTAGACCAAAGTTACTTCCTGCTGTGCATGCGATTTACAGGGTCAGAAGAGCCTCTACTTCAAACCACATGATTAATAATCATTTTATCACAGCGGCCATCTTAGTTAATCATTGAGTTACTTCAACACTCAGCTAGGCACACAGGAACAATGACTGCAATGTTTACACCAGCTGATGGTTTTTATGCTTTAGATTTGGATACAAGAGAAGTATTTACACACACAGTGGTGCGACTGGGAAGGCTGACATTTTAGTCCACCGTGCCAGAGGACCTCAGAAGGGTAGAGAGTTTTGCCAGTGAATCGTCTTTGGCTTGAATGCATTGGGTTCAGTCCTCTGTCCACAGAAAGAGAGTTCTGTTTGGCCTGGAGCTGTGAGGGGACTGCAGAAGGAGCCTAATGCTATATTTTACATTCATATTTACGTTTCACATAAAGCCAATGAGGAATAACTAAACATATCTGCTCCACAGGCCACGGGCTTGAAAGTTGCAGCCACTGCAGTGTTTATGTGCTCAGCTGATGACCCCTTCCAGGGCGATCATCACTGTTTACCAACTGCTTATTTATACAGCTGGAGAATTTGCTCAAGGTTTTCCTGGAGGATACGCTCAAGGCACCTCAACTAGCCGGCGGCTGGAGGACAGGCATGGATACCATCTGCAGGATATCTGAAAGGGAACCAGCGGAGCATTTGTGTGGCCCATGCCTGCTACCCGTAGGGGGAAAAAAAAAAAAAAAAAAAACAACGCTTAATAACAGCACAGATGCATTCAATGTTCCACACGCTCCGCGGTGGCCCAACTCACGACGCACGCTCCGCGGTGATGCTGTGATGTGCCACACGCTCCACGGTGGCCCCACACGCCGCGCACTCCGCGGCGACCCAACACATGCCGTATGCGCCGCGGTGCTGTGCTGGCACAAACAGAGGAGTAGCTGTTGATCTTTTGGCCAACACAGTACATCCGCAGACTGTCAGTGCAGTCAATGTGTAACAAGGCAAAAGGCCATCTGGCTGGAGGAACCTGGGAATAGCCGTTTCTTAAGCTTGGAAAAAGAAACAAATAAATACTTGCTTTTCCAGAAACCCTTAAAATTCTTGTGAACAGCGGTTAAGCAACAAAAACAGTTTCAACCCTGTTTTCAGAGAGATCCTAAGTACAGCAAATGACATAAAACACTATGGAAAATTACTCCAAACACAAAAGTATAGAATGACAACAGCCAGTGGTGATGAAATTACTGGTACAGTTGAACATAAAAATGACTTATCTGAATGGCAGAAAAGCATCATCTCTGGCATCTAGAAAAGCTAAGAGGTTTGGTGAGGTTGCTTCAGAACAGTTCAACAGAAATTTGGCAGGATTCGTATTTATATTTATTCCTGCAGTGTTCACTGAAATGCAGAAATGGCTGTGAAACTGAAAATCTTTAATGTACTTTGATAGCCCATTAACTCAGTTTTTAGAATGTAATGAAATGATGCCATTTACCATCAAGGTCTCTGCAAAGTTTCTGTTCTGATTAAAGTTTTGTATGGTGTCCCAGTTGCAAAGGCCCAGATTCTGCCGAAAATCAGGGCAAGCTGGGGCAGACACGGCACTTGGAGCTCACCTTCAGAGGCTGGACGATCACGCCCGTCACCGGTGCTACCTGTTGACTTTTCTGCTTCTTCTTCTCCTCCTCAAGAGTTTCTCCTGGAGAAAAACAGACACCCACAATAATAGTATTTCAAAATATAAACTAAGTTATGTGAACATCTCCTGAAGTCAGCTGCTCTTAGAGTCACAGCAGCCATGTGTCCACAGTAAAAGGCAGATTCAGAGGTTGAAGGCCTCTCCTCTTGCTAAGGTACAGCACGCCATTGCCTTATCTTCCCCTTCTCCATAGTAACCCAACCCTGCACAGGAAAAGATGGTCAAATTTATTTTTTCTTTCAGAAATCACGGCAGAGTTTCTGTGCCTAATACATGCATGTGGGTTTTTAAGATTAAAGCTCTTGGTGAACTGTGTAACTCATCCCGCTGGCAGAGCACTCGGCGGAACACAGAATCCTTCCCCAGCTTCCTTTCCCACCATCCCCGGTCCTCACGCGCGCTCCCTGTGACTTAAGAGAACAGCTGGCCGCTGTGGGCACACCATGCCGTGATGTGCCGTGCGCTCCTTTAGTCTTAAAGCCACCCACAGTGCAGTGCACGCCACACTGGCCCCCTTCACTTCCGCGATGCTACGGCAAAAGCCAGACGGCCACACTGCCGAAATAGAGACCCGTAAAAATAATGAAAACATTAGGATCAATCATCCGCTCATTTCAAATAAACAGGAAGGAATGATGCATACAAATCCAACGAGAAGTGCGATTTCCAGGGAAAAGAGGCACCGGTAGAAAGTCAAATAAAACAAACTGTCACAAAACTATAATGAAGGGAAAACTCAGAACACTGTATAACAATTTATATGGAAGAAACATTAAAAACAATTCAATGTTTCTTGGCTCCCTCACTGAAAGCAGACAGGGACGGTCCATCATTTCGGATGTTTTACGGTAGGCCATGGCTAACTGATTTCATGCTGGCTTCACTAATACAGCTTCTCCTAATTCAACTCAAAGACGGAGCTGGTGGCCAAAGGGTCAGGCATGGGATGGAGGTGGAGGACCTGCATGGTGCAAACATATACAGAGAACCCTTCCCCACCCACCATCCTTCAAAGGTTGAGTCTGACTGGTAGGCGAGTGGAGGGCTGGTGGGAAATTAGCCCCCCCCCCGACCTCTCCCATGCTGGGCTTTAATCACCACAGAGCCTCTAGGTTAAAAAAAAAAAAAAACACGGCTGGTTAACGTTTTCACCTCTGGTTCAACAAAGCAGGCTGGAAGTTGTGAGACCATCTTTGAAATCTCTTCAGGAAAAAAATAAATGTTTATTTCACTTTGCTATTGAGGATATGATATCTAAATGCCTTTTTCTCACTGGAGGATTGGACTATATCCAGTACAAGCAGGCCACTTCACCCTGGACAACTGCATCTGCTACTCCAATGAATTATTCAATGTAAACTAAGCTTATATTCTCCTTCTGATAAGCGTGCCCTCGTCTAGCCTACGAAACACATTCTCGCTCACGTCTTGCACACTTTGAATTGCCTGTCGAAGTTCATCTCCCTTAATGCAGACCTCCTTCAGAAATAAATAAGCCAATGAAGCCAAATAAGCCAAAAAACATCAACACAGCCTTTGTTCTTTGATGAGGAGTGTGGTCTTACATTTCTTAATTATACTGGTATTAAATTTGTTTCTGTACATCCATATTTCTGTAAAAATCGTACCAGACTTCACTGGAGATCCAGTAAAAGACTATCTCAAGGCTGGGGGTTCAAATCCCACCTCCATCCGGTGTTTGTGTCATGTGGGTTTCCTCAGTGTAGCCCAAAGACATGCAACCTGGCATCTCTTAGTGTGACTGAGTGTGCCCTGCGATGGATTGGCATACCATGTAGGGAGCAACCCAGCCAGGTGCCCTATGCTGCCTGGGATAGGCTCCTGAAGGTGTGAAGGTGCAAGGACGGGCACGCAAAAACCTCTGGGAGACTTTACAAAACTACATGTTGTTGGGGTAGTAAAGGAGACCAGAGCAGTTCTGTTCAGCACATTCTGGCCTGCAATCTACTCTACAGAGGAGCATCAGAAGGAGTAGCATCCATCCACCCATCAATCTATGCTGGCCAGGGTTGCAGGGGGCAACCTTATATGGGAAACTAGTCCATGGGAGGGCAAGAGAGAAAATCAGCACAATCAAAATCTCTGAAATTCATTTCAGTTTTACAGAGGAGACCTCCGCAGCCCCCGGGCAGTCCATGTGCTACAGCCATAAACTGAAAGCATCAATAATTTGACACGTTTGATTCTAGCAAAGACACCTTTAAATATTTAGTTCTCATGCTTGGGTTTGGCAGCTGACTTCAGCATCCTGTATGGGCCACGAGAGTCGAGTGACGTGACGGCCGACACGACGAACTGAGTGTGTGCTCTTTGGCCACAGAGCACGCACGCTCCGTCAGAGGACACAAACTCTCTCTCCCCACACCAGCCCCGATGGGTTCCAAATGCGGCCTGCTTGTAAATTATATTTAAAAATCCAGTTACTGATTTTTATTTTGTCTGCTATGGGTTATCCAACAAATCCAATCTGAATTCTCTAAAAGCTTAGTTCACGAGCCTTTTTTTTTTTTTTTATTAAAAAAGGCTGTACCTTTTTACTACAATGGGGGAGGAGCATCTGCAAGTTTAGTTTATTATTAGGAAAAAATGGTTATTGATAATAAAATGCACCAAACAGCAAACACTGAAGAGTGCTGCCTCGCATTTGGTCCTTCATAAAGGAAACCACTATCTGACCACCCGTTTAATAAAACGCCCCCACAGAGATGAACCACAGCTGTGCATGATATCACCAGCATTCTACATTAAAGGAGCAGTCCTCTTTCTCAGCCAGTTCCCAATCAGCAGGCCACAATCCTTCCTTTCAGCTTTTAACCCTTGCACTTGATTGCAGAGAAAAAGACTGGAAACGTACGCCGTTCGGTTAAACAATTTCTTGGAACTGTTAATAAATAACGCCTGACAAAATCATTGTTAGGTGACCAGATTAGACAGCAACAAACAAAGCGTTTCAGGGAGTTAAATTAAAACTAAAATACGCCTGTAAGGCTGTATCAACTCTGATCCATTTACATGCATGTATCCCTTATAACAATAAAACTACATATACATAACTTTGGCCTAACCTTGACACACAGACAGTCACCCAACTTCCTCGCTCCAGTCAAGATCTGTTATAATATGCATACACAATGTTCAGTACAACACATATATATAAATCGTGGTGAGACAACATTTGTACGAGAACTTATCTCTATTACTGGAACAATGCTCTCATTATTGATGCGAACCCATAACTACCTGGAAGGAAACTGGTCCGGAATTGCACATCATTTTTTTTCCTGCTACTTGTGATATTATAATATGCTATGTTAATTATTTGTGTTCTGTCCTCCCTTTCCCCGATTCCTAGTTATGAAGGCATTGCAGAAAACCGGTGCTGCTGTCCCCGGCTAGTTAGTACACTCCCACTGCCTTGTTTTTTCCAGGTGTGCCGGGGCTATACAATGCATGCGTCTTGCACCGATATAGTTTCTATTAGTGCTTTCTGATTAAACGTCTGTTCTGAGAAATAAATTGCATGTTCGGCCCTATTCTAAGAACACACACCATCTGTGTCCTCGTGCACCAAGCTTCGGCTGTAAAATTTACTCAAAAGGGTGACCCACAGCTCCACCTAGTGTCAGAAGCACACATGGCAGACTGCTTCTCCCCTGGAAGCCTACCCCATCCTCAAAACAGCTTCAAGCCACCGCAAATGGCTGCAATCCAGCCAAAATGCCAAATCAAGAGTAGAAGGAGAACCGAGCCATCATCTTTCTGCCTGGCTGCACTCACAAGATCCGTTCTTACTTTGTTTCTGGGTTTGATAACCTGCTTCTGCTCTCAAACCAGTTTAAACTATTTCAGTTCAATGAATTCTTGTCATAGTAATGCAGCCAGGACATCCATGCAAAGCATCTGTCCAGGACAAACAGCTCAACATGTAGTATTTTCCTATAGCACACGAAAGCTGAATACTTAACTAATTAAAGCTCCTATGTTGGAAGACATTATGGGTGTTTACATTGACAGATCCCATTTGCGCAAACCCGTGAAAAACAACTCAACTGCCAGCACGATGAACACATTCAGTGCAAACACGGCACATCTGTCCCATGCAGATGTAGTCCGAATAAAACCATGGTCTCCCGTCAAGGGAGAAGAGAGCTTCCTGGCTGGCATCAGACCCCAACAAGCCCCAGACGCCTCCACCAAAGGCGAGCTCACATGGTTTGTGTGGACAAGGCCCATGGCCATCATCTGAGGGTCCATATGACCCTCTGCCTCTGCCAAGAGAAACACATGGTGTCTCGCCATCTGTGTCTGGTCCACCAGCAATAGTCTCAGAAGAAAAGTGAGCCACACCTTTACCTTGGGGGCAAGTCACGTAGTCTTTCGTAACATTACAAGTAATTCAGATGTAGGCTTCCAGGTCTGCAGACACATCTTATACCACTAAATTCCATTTAACTGGACCATTTTCAAAAGTTACAGCATGTTTAGCAACCTGAAATCTGAGGTTTTATTATAGTCACGAGTGCTACATATTTACATATTCCTGACCGCAAACATGTCCATCACAAACATGACAAGGCTGCCACGTTGCCCAAAGGTACACCCGAGCCACCCCCACAGCACTTCCGAGCACACGAAAAGAAGCATTTTTATAACTCCGATTCTGCGCTTTAGAAGTGAAAATGTGTAAAAAAACAAACGACAGCTGGCTCCTCACCTACAATCACAAAGCCGTCCGATTCTTTTTCCAGCATCGACTTCTTGGACGGCTCTTTTCGTCCGAACAAATTAAACATTTTGACTTGTCCTCGATAGCTGGAATGAAACAAATCGTTATGAAGTACTAACAAAAAATGGCAGTTAAAACACTCGCCGCTAACCTTACATGTATTTCCTTATAGCTTGTTTGTCTAGGCGGATGCTTGATCAAAACCCCATACATACCTAACAATCTGTTGTCTACCCAAATATATCAGAGTAGTGTATATAGTGTATTTCAGTGTAATAGGTGTACAGTGTATTAGTGTGTTTCAGTGCATATGAGTGTGTTTCAGTGCGTATGAGTGTATATGAGTGTGTTTCAGTGCATATTAGTGTATATGAGTGTGTTTCAGTGCATATTAGTGTATATGAGTGTGTTTCAGTGTATATGAGTGTGTTTCAGTGCATATTAGTGTATATGAGTGTGTTTCAGTGTTTTCTGTCAGTGTCATTTCGGTTTCGTTTCGCTCATTGCTGATGGCTGGTTTTCGCGTTTGAAGCTTTGTCGTATACTCCAATTTGACACGACTTTCGTGTACTTTAAGACGACACACCACATGAACTGTAACCTCGACTTTCACACTGAAATGTACATATATTAATCAGGTTTTTAAATTGTTGGCTTATATTAAGACGTGCGTTATTTAATAATGAACCAGACTCTTCATGGCGTGAGTTGGCGGCACAGCTTTCAGGTTGTCGTTACTTTCATTCTGCTTGATTTTATGCATTATAAGGGACGCTTGGTCACACTTTACCAGCCTTTTGCTTCATACCCGGTCAATTCTGGACGCTGTTACCCTGCGCATTACTTTAACGATTAACCATCAAAACTGCCATCGCAACGCGAACACCGCAGGATTTCGGGACCGGATTAACATTTCGCCTAAACTGGATTACAGCTTCCAAACAAGTCAAACAGAAGATACAGAAAATGATGACTTCGGTTAGAGCGATTAACATCGTGACAAAAGTGTTTCCTCCCCTGCTGCTCGGCAGGGCAGCTGGATATTCAGTAACTTCATCCGAGCGCTTTGATGGCTGACACAAGGAAACAAAATAACCAGCAAATCGGCCAAACGAGACAAAGCGGCCCATCAAACCACTTACTTACAGGTGTCTTTTCTTGCGTGCTAATAATAATAATAATAATAATAATAATAATAATAAAAGTGTTTCAGAGCCGTAATTAAGGTCTCTACACACTGGCAGCTTCTTTACTGGGGGGGCTCCCCGTGTTATTACACGTCATACGGTACAAGCCCGGTCTTTATCTTAATTTAGACTGTAACTAAAAAATGCGTTTGTATTTCTATTTTTAGGACGCTTAAAATTACAGGCATAATGAATTTAACAATTTGTTTACACCTCACAGTACATTTCTCGTAAAACACGCAATTTTTAAAAATATTCTAATGAACTTATTTCATTAAATTTATCAATTTAAGCTCGTACTTCCATCTAGTTGCACTTGTTATTTCTATTTTTCGACGGTCTTCATAACGCAATGAGTCTGTTGAAAGGTCCAAGAGAAATACCTGAAGTATTTATAAATATAAGAGCGTATTGTGCAACAATGTTTCCCGGGGACGGAATACGGTGTAGCGCTCCACCGGAAGTGACGTCAGGCGGATTGTTACGACGCACGTTTGGCGCGTTCGTAAGAACGAAGGAAGCGGACGAGGAGCGGCGTCTGGGATGGCGAACATTAGCGACTCGCCCAAGGCTCGGATAAACGCCAGCTTGTTGCCTCAGTATATAAGCCGGCCGGTTTGTTTCATCGGCCGTGTTGATAAGGTAGTGTTATGGTTATTTCACATATCGGTAAAAGGCCGTCTGCTGATACATCCTAACTTCATAAGATAAAGACCTACCAAGGAACACAGAAGAAAGTGTGCGTGTCTGTCGATGACCAGGTTGTGTTCTGTTTAACCTGTCAGGTCCATCAGAGTGGAAAGGCCTTTTATCTGTCAGACGGGGAGGGCAAGACTGTGACAGTGGAACTCAGCGACCCGGTATTATGATATTTATGTTACCAAGCCATCCATCCATCCAGCCAACTTGTAACCTATCATCCTGCTCGGGCCCTGTTTCAGTCTGCTCCACGCAGGCAGCACGGGGCTCAACCCTGGGATACACAACACTGACTGCTGGGGAAACATTTCATAACCTCAAATTAGACCCGCTTACATCACGTGTGAAAATGCACAAGAGTTTAATATTGTCTTTTGCTTACTAGCTTGAAGAAGAGTTAAGCGGGGTGGTTGAGGTCGTCGGGATGGTGTCCAACAAAGCCACCATCATGGCCACTACTTACCACATACTTCAAGATGACAAGGGGACGGTTTTCGGTAGGTATATGTGTCAGATGCTCTCTTAAACCCATAGGTTATGTGTTACTAAAACGTCCGGCACTGAT
The DNA here is from genome assembly GCA_009936485.2 of Gymnarchus niloticus. Classification (NCBI taxonomy): domain Eukaryota; kingdom Metazoa; phylum Chordata; class Actinopteri; order Osteoglossiformes; family Gymnarchidae; genus Gymnarchus; species Gymnarchus niloticus. Next base: position 910,544 of record JAACJT020000038.1, read on the forward strand.
CTAGTCCTCAGATATGTTACCTAGCATTGCTGATGACACTGCTTTGTATTATTGTACATGAAACAGCAAGCAACGTATTCCTGACTTATAAAAGCACTTGTCCCTTTATTTCCCCAGACCTGGAGTTGTACAATGAGGCGCTGAAAGTTATCCACGATTACCCCCAGTACTACCCTTTTGAAGTATCTTTCAGTGGGTGATAATGTTGGCTAGCCTGACAACACGTCACTGCCTTTGAGAGAGTTCACTCATTAGCCTCTCGTGTAGTTATGTGCTTTGCTTTGCTTTCAGAATGTTCTCTGCTTGTTTATGTCAATTTCTTATACATCCTTTTTTTTTTTGGTGTTAATATTGTAAAGTATGCAAATAAATTTTTGGAATTCACTGATGTTGGCTCATATCGGTGAGGGTTTTATAAACACTTGGTTCTTATCACTAACCTTGGTTGTTCTATATTTATGTGATAACCTGTGCTCTGATACTCTGACCATTTATAATTGGTTAGAAGATGGACTATAGCCTCTTATGAGGTGTAATGTTATATAAAAGAATAGTAAGCTGTTTGGAAAATAAACATTATTATAAGAACTGAAAAGCTGTGCTTTCTGAGCTTGTTCCACCTGTAATCCTAGACAGGGCTCCTTTTGTGTCCAATGCAATTATAAATTTAAAACGTAATTTAGGTCCTTTTTAAACTCCACTTTTAGATACCTCGCGCTTGCCTGCCGTCAACGTTTAAAATTGTGATAGAATGGCGCCACCTGCTGGTCTGAAATGTTAACACGTTAAAGAATTATGATTGTCCAGTAAGGCATAAAGCACGTAATATTGTTAGCCAATCTCCTATCTCAAAATGATGCTGAAGTTGTCACACTACACTAAATGGCCAACAGGATCTAGATACATGTCTGTCTGACATCTCATTTGAAAACCAATGTATTTATATGAAGCTTGTCCTCCTTCCAATGCCACAATACATCAGCTCTTCTGGTTTGGCCTTCCCATTGAGGCTGGAATGGTGGGATTTGCCATTCAAGGACAAGAGTACGAGTTACATTAGTCACCGTCAGCATGTTAGTTCAATCTGTTGGTGTTCAACTGGCTTCAGGTCTGGTTTAGTGGGGGTTGGTCAACTTTGTCCACATAGCACACAATTGTTAAAGACGTCACTACGCATTAAGGTTTGCTTTCCCTGGAAACGGGCCAAAACTACTACTACTCCTTCATCAAACTTTACAGTTGGTATTATGCCTAACAGGGAGATAGCACTCTCCAGGTGTCTGCCAAATCCAGATTCGTCTGCCAGTAGGTGAAGCCTGATTCATCAGTCCAGAGAGTTTTGAACTTGGCAATAAATGGCCCACCTTTAAGCCCTACATGCTTCAGCACTAGCCCACCTCTTTCTAACTTTGTGTGACATACTGCTTCGTAAATTTCACCACAGCTCGTCTCTTTTTCTAGCTAGAAAAGTTTGTGCTGAGTTCCATGTCACCATCTGAGGGAACATCACTCCCTCCTCCTTACCTTCACAGGTGCCAGCAGAATGCTATTGCCATTAGAGGCTCACTTCAGTCTGGCTTGGATCGATTTCATTAGTTTCCTGGTTCCCCGTGATCCACAATGTCAGTTCACAGGGTTTGGATGAACCTACTTAGGACATTGCTCTGTCTTGTTGCAAAATGGGTCTTGTGGACTGAAACACTATTCCTGTGAAAGAAAGGAAGGAATTCAGGTTGGCAATAGAGAGGGGTCAAAAAGGGTAAAGTGAACATATGGCCCTGTTACCTGATGGGTAATCACTTATCCAGTACAGGGTCACGTTGAACCTGGATGGACAAGGCGGGGGCGCACCCTGGACGACATCCCTGTACATCACAACACACACATAATCACAGACTGTGGTCAATTCAGGAAAAAATTCACCAAACTGCATGTTTTTGAACTGCAGGAGGAATCCAGAGATCTGCAAAAAAGTATTGGAGAACATACAAACACCAGACACTTAGATCCAAAGCCCTAGGAATCAAACCACCACCTCTTAAGGTGTGAGATTACACTGCTACCCAGTGAGCCTGATACTTGTCACTAAACTGTTTATGCTACTGCGGCACACCACCATGTGAGTTCATTTGTAATTTAGTAACAAAAATATGTCGATTGTGCTTTATATGCAGACATAGTCTGGTCATGTGTATTGATGTATGTTTGCCTTCAGCTGTAATCATTAATGATTTATGACGACTTTGGGGGAGAGAACAAACTTCTGGTTAGCTGTTTAATAAGCACAAATGCTTTTGAGATTTGGTGGGGTTTCATGTTACAGAGGGGGCTGGAATATACTGAAGTCTGAAATTGTATTTAGAGAATTCCATGTCCCTTTACCCAGGTAGCAACATCTCAATGTAGTCCAAACATTACAAACTAGATACACACAAAATGAAGCCTTTCCGTGACTTATTAAAATTCAAGAGTGTTTTTTAAATGTAATGGAAAATGTATTTATAATTTCATAATCCAACAGTATATCATACAGGTTGTTTATGGCATATATTGTGGTGCAGACAAATCTGCTGTTGACTGCACAGAAAAAGCAGACTGGTAAGAAAGGATGTTAACACTCTTCACAAATAAACAGTTCTATAACTTCCAAGATGCCATTAAAATTAGATACGACTTCATTTCTGGGGGGATTATTGTTTTGTCCGGTAGTGATGCAAAAATAAGTAACTCCTAGCACAATATCCTCCGATAAAAATTAGGACAGTGTATCATACAAGTGCTGTCAAAAGTTGAACAGGTTACATAAAAAAATTACATAATGTGATATCTGCATTTTCTTACAGAATGTGAAAAAAACATTCAAATGACAGCTTAAAATATAGTAAAACTCATTAATTACTCTTGAGTCGGAGAAGTAAGCACTGATTCTCAATGAGGCTATTAGGCAAATGCAATGTGCTTTAACATTTAAATCGTTATGGAAAAAACGTTCCCTGATGGTAGATTTTACGTTTGTACATCATACCAATACACCAATTATGGATGTACAGTAATATAGAGTATATTGGCCTGATTCCACAAATTTTTTTTAGATTGATGGGTGGATGTGGCCTCAAGCTAAGCAGCTGTGACACCGTAGCAAGTCCGGACAAAGCGGTCATTGTAACCGCACATGCTCACTGGGTGTGACCTGGACTGTAGGGTCATTGCTGCTGTTCACTGAGTACCAACCATCACCAGGACATAGCTAAAAGCCACGAAGATTCTAACTTTTTTTATTGACTTGTTTTGAACATATTTGTGAGAATTTGACTGGTTTTGGGCAATCGCCATGAGGTCTTTTCTTCCTGAAAACACAAACGGTTGTCAAGGAGTCATGTCTTGTTCTTTGGGAAAGTGGCTCCACGTGTCTCATTTTGTTAGCTGGTGATTATATAGTGCGTTTGGGGAATATGTCATTTTTCATTATGACTTAACTTGTACATCCTTTTAATTAAAAAAATATATAATGAAATTAAGAGAATAATTATTACAAAGAGAAGAGAGTAGGGAAAGACAGGAATCATGAATTAATCACTGGGTGGAAGAAAGTGTACAGAAATGGTAGAGGGGAAAGTTGCCGAACTCAACCATGCAATAAAGACAGTGAAAGACAATAGAAGGACAAAGTTGAATATCTCTGTGCTTATTATTTCACCAGTAGTTAAATTAAGTCAATGTTAAGCTTGAATGGCCTTCAATCAACCACAACTACAAAAATAAAACCACAATGCTAATGATCAGCCTAACCCTAGCAAGGTCAGTGGTGTATACTTCAGACATGAAACTCAAAGGATCTTCCATTTCTGTCTAGTTTGGCACATCATCTTGCAGTTTGAGGGGCAAACTGCAACTTCAGTCTGGTTGTAGTTGCCGCTTCATGGAGAACTGGGGTACACACCAGGGTAAGAAAATGTTTGCAAGACTGTCATCACTCCCTCCTACAAGGACACTACCTAACCAAAGGTCTTTTCCTAGAACTGCTCTGCTGATCAGCAAACTACCCTAGACCTCCTCTTATTTTCTAAATGAATCACGAGTGGTTCCTTATTGTAATTTACATGTAGCTTATCGTCTATATTTTTGTAGCAACTTGCCATTGCATCATGTGTTCATGTTGTAGCTGTCTTGTTATCTGTTCAGACACTGTGTGAGAACATCCAGCTGTCAAATGCATCACATTTTTATACTCCCAAGTAGCATGAAGACAACAATCTACTTGGCAGCTCTTGCCGGTTCTGGTTTCAAAATAAAGGTAGCTGGAGGATGACCCAAGAGTTTAGAGCAGTGGAAAAAACACAGAGTTTGAGAACATCACATGGTCCAAATTCAACAGATTGCTGAGGGAAATTGTATTGCCAGATCTTCAGCCCACCATCCCTCAGGACTTCATTGTTAACCACTGTGCTAAGCCAGACAGATCTGTGCAGAAACACCACTGAGGTCTTTAACTGTATGTAAACTGACAGCGTCTCTTTTGGGAGTTTGGGTTAAGAACCTTTATATACATGTGGTCCTGACTAAAGTGAGTTAGGGTACCTTGTCAATGCTTTCCATTACACTTCTCTTTCTGTTTTTCTTAAACATCTTCTGGGGTGCTGATGCATGCCTCGTACTTCAGTCCAGTGTGACCTTGCTGGCTTTGATCATTACACTGGCCAAATACCCAATTCTTCATAAATGCCAAGGAATCACTCAATTGGTGTAGTCTAGGGTTTCTTGCAAGGGCTTGGTGGAGGGACAGCTCATGCAATATTTTGACATAAACGAGACTCTAATTATGAAAATTGCACTGAACAGCACATAGTGAGATATCATACATATTCTCAGTACATCCAGATGGCTCCACAAATCCAACACTTCACGTTTAACACCTAAAGAGTGGGAGAAATTCCACCGATCTCCACCTCAGGCAAAAGGAGAGCTTACCTGGGGGAGGACGCATGTGGAGCCAGGAGAGTGCCTCCATGACCACAGGGTCTGTGTCTCCGTGTGACATGTGTAACTAATGAGCGGCTGTCACTCTTTATGGAGTTATACAGCAGGTTCAGGGGAAGCCCCAAGGAGCCCAGCCTCCCACAGCCCAGGATACTCCCACTGATTAGTGTGTCACTTTGAAATGGTTTGGCAGAAAGGAGGAACCACTGATTTATGACTAGTTAAAAGGGGGAAAAAATGGTGTGGGTGAGGAAAGGATGGGGTCAATGCTTTCCCACATCACCAGAGCAGGAGCTGAAGAGTTTAGCAAAAATGGGGCTTCTTATATGTGTCTATAAAGCAGCTGAACCCACAGACATTGCATACGTGTGAAAATAGCACTGCAGGCAGTGACAGCTACTATTTGTGTGATAATGTTCCCTTACAAACTGAAACACTGATCGTTAACCCAATTTGGTAATTTGGGTTAAAAAAAATTAAGCTACTATTAGCCAAGTCACAGCATTATAGGATTTTGGTTTATCTCATATCTCATGCAAAGAGCCCAGTGTCTCGTTTACAGGAAAGTGTACTGGCTGGAACAGTTTCACTCACGTGTTGCGTTTGAACAGCCCAGAAGGAGCCACTGGGCAGTGAAGCCTGCAAAAGAGATCGTGGGACCCATGTTCAGATGTCATTTAATCAATCAATCAATCAATCAATCAAGCGAAGAATCCAATTTATATCTTGGACAGGGGTGGTGGGGAGCCTGTGGGGACTCAATTCCACACAACATTGGACACAAAGTTTGGGTACACCCTGGACAGGATGTCAACTCATCGCAGGGCATATACTATAATTTATTAAATAATCGTGTACAGGATGTATCCTGTGTGGACTGTCAAAGATTTCCTCAGAATAACGGGACTAGCAGAATACTAATATTTTATCAGAGGCAAGGCAGATCAGGGTGGAGTACATCTGCAGGGAGCATGCATTCTCGGACATAAACACATTCTACAGACACCAGATAGCCTAATTGCACCTCTGTGGACTATGAGAAGAAACCCACATACACAAAAAAGGTGCAAGATTCAAACCATCAACCCTAGAGGCGTAAGGCAACTGCGCAACCCAGGTTATAATATCTGAAATATGATTTGAATCACGTTACAGATTAACAGTAATGCACTCTGTAGAGACTCACTGTATACATTATGAACAGATATGTAGCAACAAAAAGTAAATATGTCATTTTTAATGAGTACTGAATGAAGTATCCACTGTTAATGTCACACAGCTGTGAAACGGCTACAGTAGAATCTAATAGAATTGTGGTTATTTTTGTTCATCTGTAGTCTTGATTACGTTCCCAGGGGATTGCTTATATTGGCTAGTCAGCTGATGTGACTGGAAGTCACTGACAATATTAATTTTCTTCCCCTGTGATTTTAATTAAGGACAACAGAATTGTGGAGGTTCTATAGGTCCTGAATTATAAATTACAGATTACTCAGAGAGCTTCTTGGGAGAGTTTGCTGTTGACCAAGTTAAGTCAGAATTCATGCCGTTTGTGTTGCTCCAGAATCTTTTGCGGTGGCACTGAACTCATTGGCGGTCACTGAAAGTTATTTAGGCTGCATATTCGCCCAGAATTAAAGTATTTTTCTGCAGTCCTATTCCAAATGTCAGTGGCTTGTTCTTTATGGTGTAGTTTGGCTGTTAGTCATACTTTGCTGTCTGCTTTTTTTCCTACAGGATTCATGGCTTTTACCTACATCACAATGCTCTACTTACAGAACGGAATGAACCATGGATTAGATCTGAGCACATTAGAATCAGAACCAAAATATTTTATTGCCATACGACCAAAGTTGAATCATGTAAAGCTTTTTGTTGGCACAGTTTACTACTGTTAAATTAAAAAACATGACAAAAAAAAAAATTATAGCAACAATTAGGACAGACAGAGAATAAATAAAGGGCATGGAAGCCACAACACAGAAGTAAATTCAAGGGGGGGGGGTCCATAATAAATATGGTAATTTGCCTGTTTGAATAGTGCAGTGCAGAAAATTGACACAGGGACAATACAATGTAGACTAGGTTTAGCACACAGTGTGCTCTAAACATATTACATAGAACTTGTGCAGTGGGCAATTCAAATGTGTACAATAGATTTGCAGATGTTTATGCTGATGTAAGTGCTATCATTTAAACAATATTACTGTTGTGGGTGGTTACAAGAGGATGGAACTGTTAAAGAGTCTGATAGCGCCGGGAAAGAAGGTGTCCTTAAAGCGTGATGCTGTTTGATATAAATGATCTGAGTTGTCCACCAGAGGTGAGTGGCTGGAACAGATCAGGCACAGGGTGTGAGGGGTCCTTCGTAATCCTTTTGGCATGTTCAGTTGTGCGGTGGATGCAGAGGTGTTCAGTTGAAGAAAGGGCACCTGCACCTGAGATCTTTAAGGCCTGTGTGACAATCTGGTGTAGTTTTGTTCTTGGTGGTAGAGTCCGTTCTGTCATGCTAAACTGTGATGGGACATGTTGCAAGTATACAATTCTACAAGGGGGCAACAACTGACTCTGAACTTCTTTAGCTGCCTGAGGAAGTGCAGTCTCTGGTTTGCCTTCTCGATGAAGTTATTTTGAGTTGATCTGAAATTGTAGGGAGCTGTAGATGGAAGGGCCCAGAAATGTGAAAGAAACTGTTATGGTTATCCTCTGACCATTGATATGGGTGGGGGCTTTTATGCTGGAGGCCAAGGGTGACTGGTCTTTCCACTTCTAGGTGTCGTCGATGTCCGAGATGATGATGATGGTTTCCGTTTATTAAGGCCAATAAACGACGTCATTTTCGTTTTCCCAGCAGTCATCTTCAGCCATGTTGTTAACATTGGTGTGTACTACTGAATGTTGCAAGGCATTTAAATGATCGTGTTCAAGGCAAAGCACAGCACCAGCCATGATACCTACAATAACAAATATCAGATCTACCGAGCCAATACACTCGAATGCGTTTCGGTAAAGTGTTAAATCTCAAAAAGAGAGATCGCACGCAGCTGGAAGCGGGGGAAGCTGTCAATCCGGGGTTTGAAAGAAAAATAATACTATACTACGTTACAAAAACAGTGTTGGGTAGTCAATATGACAGGGTCTCTGTGAGGTAAAATATGCCGAAAGTAAACCAGCGTGTGAGATCTCCAAAAAGTGAGTAGCAGGTGCTGGGCTATTATGCAACAGGAATGCACGGCGAAGAGAGCTAAGGGGTATATGAAAGATTATAATCATTCAAAATCCATGGAGAAGGACGGGGCATTCATTTGAGATCTCATACCAGATAGTCGCAGTGTCGCAGGACAACTTTAGGGAACTGAAATGATATATTTATGTTACACCTCTCCTCCCGCTGCTTGATTGTTGAATATTGTATTAAACTTATATTTGCACAACTATTGTTAAGCTGAATACGTGTTTTTATTTAAACTGTTTTATTGTTATGCAGTATACATATGCATTTGTCTTTATTTAGCAGACTTTCCGTCTGTTAAGGATAAATTTCACCTGTAATCTCGATTAGACACCATGTTTTGATGAGAGCTAGGTAACGGTTGGGTAACGGTTAAGTAACGGTTACACAGAAACTACGAACATTTTTCGTGGAGCCTCTTCCCCTCTTGAAGTAAACGGGGCGAATGCGATTCCTGTTCATGAGTTAGTGCCTCTCGTTAGGTAGGTACTCATAAATATTCAGGAACTGGGTACAGCCCGACCATGCGAATATTGGAGATTTAAACGTTTAATTACTCTAACTGCACTTTCATTTACCGTTTTGTCAAGCGCTTTGTTTCGGAGAGCCATATAATTCCGGTCAGACGAGAAGACAAATAGTCACTTTATCTGAGAATCCAGGTAAGATTTGGTTCTTAGATCAGCCCATGAGCCTACTGTAAAGACTGGGCTTCATCCGTTGCTTTTATTCAACAGTAAGCGATTTATGCTATGGAGACGCATATTAAATTAATATAAGATAAAATATCATATCAGTATTATTTATATATATTATAAAATGGTTACTTTATGGTGATTCCCGGATTAATCGATCAACAAATGGCACCCACGGAACGATTAGAATATAGTTTTCAGCGTTTAGTTGGGATTTTATCCAAAATGATCCATTCAACATGCAGTTCAATTTAAATATTGCTCCTACTCCGTGAAAGGACTGTGGGTTAAAATGACATCTGTCAGGATATTCTGCTTTTTCATCAATAACGTTTTATTTAGATATTTGTTTGTTTGTAATATGATCAGAAGTGTAATATACTGTATATCTTAAAAACTCCACCTGTGGTGTTTCTAAGCATTATATACAGCGTACTCGAAAACCTTTTAAGGATCTCATGTATTTTCTTTAAACTGCACATAAAAATCGGGGCTCGGTTTTACTTTTAGGCTAAGAACGTAACGGCGAGCTGTCTTATTCTTTATGTTAGACCAATATAGCTGTCAATTAATATCCAGTATCGATTTTATACATTAAGCAATGGGAGCGCTACTGTACTGTACGTGATTCCGCATTTTAAATTACGTTTATTTTCTTTTAGTGTTGTTATTACTATTCATATCTAAATTCCTCCTCGACCCCAACACAGCGATTAATTATTTTTAATTTTCAAAGATCCCTCACCCAACAGAAAAAAATTTCATCACTCTGTAAAACCTACTGCAGAGTCCACAGCCATGTGCAAATCCCACATACTAAAAGCGAAATTGTTTGTTTGCATTTTTTCATATGAATTTATGGTTTTGCAATATACAGCACGCTTCGTTTCTGCTCTTGATTTTACAGTCACGTAACTTGCTGGCCCTCTGCAGGTCAGCAACAGAAGCAGCTTTTGGCTTCTGATTGAGGAAAGCGAAGCTGACGAGCCGGCTGAGTGACACAGTGGGGCCTGTGGGCGCCATGGGGAAAGGTCTGCTTCTGTGCTTTTCACTGCTTATACTTTCAAACGCAGTGAAAAGCCAGGTCAAAAAAAGGAAGGGGCAGAAAGGAAGCAGCCTCATTATCCAAGATGAAGGAAAGGGTAAGACAGCCTCCACTAGTACCACAAATACCGTGCGCATGGGCTAGTCTGAAATGCTGTTACGGCTTTCGCTGACATGGGGACGCCCGAATATTTCAGTTAAATCTTTTTCTTGCCAGTATGAAATTCCATTAATGGAATAATGTTGACACATTGCACCATATGTTTATTAAGCCCAATTGTTCATTTGTTCCTGCCTTTCCCAGCTGTAAACAGAAATGACAGTTCGAACCGGGGCGTCATTAAATATAACATCCGGTTTGTCATCCCCGACTTGACATACGGCTCCCTAGCATCTACATCACATTTGATATCCCATTTTCAGGGGCCAGATGTGCACTGGACGTTGTGTTCCTCCTGGACAGCTCTGAGAGTGCGAAGACTGTGCTTTTCAAGAAGCAGAAGGAATTTGTCCTCAGCCTGGCAAAGCAAATCATGGAGATGCAGATGGACAACCAGGAGCTAAGGATCCGCCTAGCCGTTCTGCAGTTTAGCAGCTCCGTCTCTGTGGAGCAAAGCTTCCGTGACTGGCAGGGACTGGAAGCCTTTCAGAGTCGGGTCAGAGCCATGAACTACATTGGCCAGGGCACCTACTCTTCCTATGCCATCACGAATGCCACGCAGCTCTTCGTCACGGAGACCAAGGGTGATGGCCTGAGGATCTCGCTGCTCATGACGGACGGAGGCGACCACCCACAGAACCCCAATGTCGTGGGTGCCGCCGCCGACGCCAAGAACCACAACATCCGCCTGTTCACCATCGGCTTGTCGGACAAGGCCCAGGAGGGTCTGAACAGCGCCAAGCTCCGCTCCATTGCCAGTACCCCGGCTCAGCAGCATGTCTTCAGCCTGACAGACCCCCAGCTGGAGAAGAAGCTTCTCAGAGAGCTGGTGAGCGGGACTTTAGACATCACTGCCCTGCCTTCAGTAAAATATTAGCATTCTGTTAATCACGTTATTCAGCCAGAATCATCGATAAGAATTCATACGTGACTGTTTACTGAATCAGTTGTAATATGTACCCCGTGATGGACTGAAATGAAAATGAGATTAAACTTTATTGGCCATTGTACCAGTACATATGAATTTAGTTTTCACATATCCCATCCTGCTCTCCATGAGACACACGTGGAGCAAAGCTTGGGGTCAGAGCAGAGGGCACAGTAAGTTATCTGGCTCCCCTAGAACAGTTTTGGGGGCAGTTTCAAAGCTCACCAACACTTATGTTCTGATTGCATATGTGACGCATTTTCACTCGATTCCAAAATATTTCTCAAATGCTCAGCGCAGCTAAGCTATACTCATGTTTATTTCATTCTAGTTGACCTTACCATCGCTCCAAACAATGCTTGTCCAAGCTTTTCCTCTGCTCAGCACCAACCCAGTCTAGCTGTCAACTAATGAATCCTCTGCCACATTTTTAAGTTCTCATTATCAACCCTATACCTTGTTTTCTGCTCCTTGTTTCAATTCCTATTCACCTTCAATCCAGACTATATATTTTCTTCCCCACAAATCATTCAGGACATGAAGTAAAGTAGACATCAATGAGAGATTGTGACTCAGAATAGACAGCAGAATTCCTCTTGCATGCATTTTCCACAAATACTCCAAGTCTGTCTTCAGACAATGAAATAATTGTGTCATGTTCTAAAGATAGGAGCATACTTCAATCTTAATAATTTTTCTCATAGAGGGCATTAGGTGCATCTAATCATGTACTTGATTTCATGATACCGTTGCTGGAGTATTTGTACAGAAGTTTAATGAAAACCATTGCTCTTCATCTGCTTTTTCTTTGTAGTCATCACATCTATCCATTTTCTAACTGCTTATCCTGGTCAAGGTCACAGGGGGACTTGGAGCCAATCCCAGACAGCTTAGAGCTGGAGTCTGGGGTGCACCCCAAATTGGGTGCCAGTGCATTGCAGGACAAACACCCAGACACACACAATCATACAATACGGGCAATTTAGAGATGGTCGCAGTGATTTCTGAATATGTATTTGTTTTCTTGTTCTTGTCTTTTTCAGAATAAGATTTCCATCGAAGGAGTAAGTATTCCCCTTGGTAAATTGCAGATAATTCAATTGACACCCACATAAAGGGGGTAAAGCAGAGAGTAAATTCAGTGGTTGAAGGTTTTACTGTTTGAGGCTGTATGAGTTCCTCGAGGGATAATTTTTCACTCCACTTAATAAGCCACAGTGTTTAGTATTACAGCAAAGGTTTCAGCCTCCTATAGTGGATGATCCAAAATAAACAGACATACTGTACTGTAGTGATGGGAAAGATGAGGCTTCAAAACCTGTGGTAGGTTGGAGTATCCTGAACTATCCAATCAATGCTGGGGTTAAATGAGGCTTCAAAACCCATGGTGACAGGGAGTATTCTGAACTAGCCAATCAAAGCTGGGGCTAAATGAGGCTTTAAAACTCATGGTGGGTGGGAGTATCCTGAGCTAACCAATCAATGCTGGGGCTAAATGAGGTTTCAAAATCCGTGGTGGGTGGGTGTATCCTGAACTAACAAATCAATGTTGGTGCTAAATGAGGCTTCAAAAGTTGTGGTGGGTGGGAGTATTCTGAATTAACCAATCAATGCTTGAGCTAAATGAGGCTTCAAAACCTGTGGTTGATGGTTGTATCCTGAACTAACCAATCAATCCTGGGTTAGTTTTGGGATGTTCCCACACACCAAAATTTTTGAACCCTCATGTGTCCCATCACTAATTTTCAGAAGAACTGAAGGTACTGATACTGCTTCATCTCCTGCTGTTTTCTGTGGTCTCTCGGTTTCAGTGCCAGCCTAAGGTCTGCTTGTGTGATAAAGGAGAGAGAGGTCCTCCTGGAATTGCGGTAAGCACATGGCGACGTGACCTGCCAGTTCCATCAGCCGTGATGGTTGCCCAGGGTGCTGTTGGAGGACCCTGCAGTGGGCTGCACCAGTAGATGCAGGAGTCACGGTCTTCGTTGATCAGTGTGATGTGCAGACAGTGCAGCATGCGATTTACGGGATGACTGTTAGGGCCAGAATAACCTCAGGGTTTAGCAGCTGGTTTGGGAACTCCCTAATAGGCAGCTCTGGTTGCAGTGACTGCAATCTACAGGCTGCTGTCACCGCACTAATCAAACGCACTGTAGTCTGGGTCACAGGCCAGAAGAGATTTGTCACACTGAATCGGTGCCTCAGATCAACCCCCTGCCCCACCATGACTGCTCCCACACGCAACATTCTGAAAAATCATCCTTACTTTTTGGGAGAGCACTCACTGATAGCAGAGAAGGTCAAATAGGCATTCAGATTAGCATGCAAATAAAGTGCACAGATATGCGGACATTAAAAAAAAAACAAAGTGACCTTTTGTATGGGGAAAAAAAAACACTGGATTTATGCCACAACTGCATTCAAACCTGGCATCTTGGGTTTCATTTCTCAGGACAGTAAATCCATTTCTCTATAAATAAAAGCATTTTGGCTAACATGCTACAAGCAGAAGGAAGAAGTGATCGAACCCTTAACCAGTAGCTTTCCACATCATTTGGTTTCCTATGTAATGTCGCTGTGTAATACTGTGAAGTACTCACTGTTTGATTTACCTTCTCTGTCCAGGGAAAGAAGGGAGATCCTGGACAGGATGGTGCTCCAGGTTCGAAGGGATCGAAGGTGAAGATTTTAAACAGCATTAGATATTTCATTCTTTTCTTCAGCTGTGTTGGGTGGATTCACTGAAGAAAGTGTTTCCAGTCCATCATAGTTAAATGATAAACTGAACACATCCATCTGTTTTTTTTTCTGATGTCGTCTCCAATGTCCTTGTTAGGGAGAACCTGGACTTAATGGCCAACCTGGAATTAACGGCATTGAGGTAAGCAACATAGCCTTTTCCCATCCACTTCATGGGTACAGTGTATGGACAACATACGCATTACTTTCCTTTGCTTTCATGTCCTTTCTATGGATACTTCACCATATTCATGTCAGTTGAGTAACACTGTGTACAAGTCCAGTTCCCATTGCTGTGATATGGCTGTCTGTTTACGGTGGACTGACGAGCTGCTAATCCATTACGGCATGGGGACATGGTGGACAAATCTTTGGGCTTTCTCTCATCCCATACTGTTTCCACTTTGCTTTTCTAAATTCCATAGGGCAGGCCAGGATTTAGAGGCGAAAAGGTGAGAGACCGGACAATTCCTTTATTCCTATTTTTTTGCATTATGTTTAAAAATACTAATAGTGTCAATTTAAATATGTCCATTTAAGAATATTTTATTTAGTGTTATATGTTATTGCAATTTGTGACCATTATCTGTGAGATAAATGTTTCAATAACCAAACTGAAATTAAGTTTAGGATTAACCATTATCCCCACAGTGATACCACACTAATATATTAACTCTCAGTATGGAAGCGGGATGCGTTATAAAATCGTTTACTGGAACACTAAAAGTGATATAAGATCTCATAGAGAATGTGTAGCTTATGGGAGACTTGCCCACCCAGTAGGTGGCACTGTCAAGATCTCGTGGGAGTATGATCACACCCGTCCTCTGTGTTCCAGGGAGGGAGAGGGGAATGTGGAGCCCCGGGGGTGAAGGGAGAACAGGTGGGTCAACCTGAACCTGCTCGTTCAGTCATCGTGTGTCAAGGATGCTAACGGACACATTATCATTTCCCACAGGGCCTGGAGGGGCCTCCGGGACCACAGGGACCCCGAGGGGAACAGGTGTGGCATTCACATTTGATCTATCATGCCTTTCAAAAATGCGGCTTTTTCGGATGCCAAGGTCTTGTTATTGTTTAACTTTTGGCATCTCAAAAATATGTGCCTATTTTATCTGTCTCATAAAAATTTTAAATCAGTGATTAATGCTACATTACTAAGGGACAGACTTAATAAGGTACAGAGGAACCACCTTTTTCTCCCTAATTTAAAATAAAATTACAAATTGAAGCAACTGCACGGAAGAGTATGGAGCATCAGATGTTTGCCAAATCAGCATTTATGGAAAGTGAATTATGAATTATATTGTAATCCCAGTCCTAAAGTACCAATGTATAGCAGTGAATCAATCCTTGAAGTCTCTTACTGTACTTGCAGAGCAGACATGGTCCTACTTATTCAAAGTCAGCCCCTCCAGCATTGTGTTTGAACATGATTGGGTCAAGGATCAGAGGGCCCACCTCCAGTGGTTTCCAGGCTTCTGTTTGCATAGCCCTGGCCATTTAATATATTTGGTACATTTCATTTCCAGCATACATGAGCCAGTAAATTATGGGCATGAATTTGTGCTCCTGACTTCGGTGGTAGAACAAGGCAAATGTATGGAATGGCTGGGGTAGCTCAAACACAAGTTTGGCAAGCACTGGTCTTTAATCGTTCAATTTCGACACCAGGGGTTGAAGGATTAGAGATTATTTTTATACTCTACAGCTCAGATCCTCCCTATTATTCACTGCCTGCTTTGTGTCTCTGAACGCAAAACAAAATGTTCATCCATCTATACATTCACCCATCCACCTGTTCAGCTGAGCTTCATGTCTTTGAACTGTGGGAGAAAGACTTTTTTCTATCTTGCGTTGTATTAAAGCTGTCAAACTCACAACTGACTGACTTTTACCTGTGTTTTGACACAGGGTTCCAGTGGACCTCCTGGAGACACAGGTCCCGAGGGGCAAATGGGACCCAAAGTAAGGATATTATTTTAAATGTTCCCACATATGCGTGAAGGACATTTCTTTCGAAGAGGAGTGGTTCTTTGTGCCCTCAGCGAAGTCCTAAGCACCCCAAATAATAATGAATACAGCATAACTCTGCGTGACAAGGAAAGATTCATGTGGTATGCATTCATTAACGCAAGAATGTCTTGTCAGTCCTGGATCTCCGCCATTGGCCTTAATCACAAAGAAAAATGCCTCTAAAGAAGTTATTTTGAGAAATATGGACCAGTCCATAAAGGGAATGAAACAAGGCCCTCACTCTGTTCCTTTAAAATTCCATGACTGCTGTGCAAAAGAGTACAATTAAGGACATGGGTGAGAGCCCCATGTGATTGGCATTTCACAGTGCAACTGGGGCCTGACACGTTACACGCTCACAAAAGTGTCCTTAAGTCTGTACACCTCCCAGGTGACCCTCACTTGCAGCCGAGTAACTGCAGCGTCTAGTGCATTATCGTGACTAGTTGCGCAGATTTAACAAGGAATCCCACAGTAGCAGGGCCACAGTTTTAATCCAGCTTTAAGTGGCACTACGGTATGAAAATTTTGTGTGTCTCTCCCAGGGAGATCGTGGACCCAGTGGCATGACAGGACTTCCAGGAGATCAGGGCATAGGATTTCCTGGTGCTAAGGTGATTCCGGTTCTGACGTTCGAGAATGTTTTTGGGACTGTCCATCTATGTAGTGGTTGACCCTTATTCTTGAGTAACAGAGCTTAGCACCCTCGCGTTTACATTCCTAAAAGTCACCTTAGCACACTTGAAGAAGTCAAATACATGTATGAGAAGCACGTAAAGTTGAGCCTCAAACACAAATTAATTCCTCCTCCTTTTTCTTCCCTCTGCGTGTGTCTTAGGGGGACAAGGGGAACCAAGGAAGACCTGGTCCTACTGGACCCAGTGCCATTGGGGAACCAGGTTTGCCTGTAAGGTCATATTGGGTTATTTGTTAGTCATTTGTTTATACGTAGAGGACTAAAATATGTACATATGTAACACAGTCGTTTTTAGTACATATGTTATATTTCCTGAGAGATTTTTATCAGTGTTATGTCCGCACATATAAAAAATGTCTGGGACATCTAATTGAACAGCTACCCGTGTTTAATCTTGTCACCTCCTGAATGCGTGTCTGTTTCATAGGGGCCTCCTGGTCTTCCTGGGATGCAAGGACCCCAAGGGATCGCAGGTGAAGGTCTACCTGGTCAGAAGGTAGCCAACACTGATAAATTATCAAAGATTCTTTTCCATGGTGTATATGATAACTGTAATTCTCAATCTAGTATGATAGAACATACTGTTACATTGATATGTTTACATGTCAAAGATTATTTTTGCAAATGAGATAAAGCTTCTTAGGCTTCTTTACTGTTTTGCAATAAATGGTTTTATCAAGATATGTTTTTTATGTGCAGTGTTTGGAATATTAGTAGCAAAGGTCAAGTGTGTCTAACATCTCAGACCACCTGAAAGAAATGCAAAATTGCAGTCCATTTATATCAAGCCAAATTACAGATGGATCATCATTGCAAGGTTTGTAGAAGGCCTTTTGTTTACATTGTGGATGGCAGGGCAAGGGCTGCTTTGAGTTCCTTTCAAAGCGGTTCCATCTTGTGCCAGAACTCCTGGTCGTGACAGCACCTGATCCGCTCTGCTCGTCAAGATCAGCACACTCACTTCTCAGGTTATATTTGACTTGATGTGAAAATTTAGCTTTTTGTGAATAGTTCCCAAGTTTACTGAAAATTCTGGTGAGGTTCACAGAGCATGTAGGGTATAGGCTTGCTTCTGCTGATGACTGAGGTTATTTAGGGCATTATTTTGTCCTCAGTCTTATTTCTAAAGCTTTATTTCTTAAACTCTGGGTCACCACATGACTGTGTATGACTGTTGTCTTTGTGGAAATCCTCCCCTTTGGTCCCAGCAGGTACCAAGGTTATTCTTTGGGTCCTTACATCAAAAAGCTCATGGTTCCCTTTTCTAGAATACCATTATTGACGCGTCCATGAAATATCATAAGATTTTGTTCAGTGAACATCTATAAATTCAGTAAAGAGTTTTTCTTGCAGTCAAGCATTTAGTTTTTCAAGAGAACCTCACTGGTGTGACGGTTCATGTTTCAGGGTGATCGAGGATATGATGGTCCCAGGGGACCCCATGGCCTTCCCGGACCACCAATGAAGGGCCAAAAGGTGACGTTCTTTCAGAAAGCTCAACAGTGGTTTGATGTTCCTTAGTTCATATCCACACACGTTTTCAGAGAGACTCATAGTTATTGAAAATGAATCACGAGAAAAACCACACTGACATTGAGTCATCAAGATGTCGCGTTTCTATGATGTTATTCCAGATGTTTCCCTGGACACAATGGAAAGCGTAGCAGGATTGTATGGGACGCTCCTCCTAGAAGAATGAGATACAACTCAGGGGGTGTGGAGAAAATGGGGAAATTGGCCTTGTGCACCAAGTAACTATGAACTGTGATTCTGGACAGGGAAGTGTGGGAGCCCCTGGACAACCTGGAGCCATTGGACTCCCAGGATTAGGTATTCAAGGAGAAAAGGTATGAACTATCAAAACAAAAAATGATACATCTTCTGTGTTCACTGCAACCCTGTACTAGATTGGCAGTTAGAAGATGGATAGATGGATGGATATTTTCTCTAGTTCCTCATTTCATTTCCCCTTTAAAAACCTCGAGATATTTTTCATATTGAATTATGCAAGGAAAATTTTACTGTACTTTAGTTGTTTTCCTCTGATTATTTGTCTCAACTAGGGTGACCAAGGCCCAGTGGGTCCACCTGGCCCAAGAGGGATTCCAGGTTTGGGACAGACAGGACCAAAGGTAGGTTTGAGAACCCAAAGATAGTAATATTTAGTATTGATAATTAAAATGAAGCAATCTGCTGGTTGAGCGGGAAGCTTAGTATATGATCCAGGAGAGTTATTGATTTTGAAATGTTAGAAAAACATATTCTGTGAGATGAAAAGAATGGTTTGAAAATACAGTACAGGTTATGACTAAGGTACTTCAACCTGGCAAATTCGTAGAGGAGAGTTCTGAAAAGTTGACGTTTAACTATTTTGTCATGTTATACTCCATTGTAGAACATTCACTGGTGTCTGTACTTATGCGAGACTGGTCCAAAACAAGAATTCTACTACAGGACCCCAGTAACCAAACCACTGAGTGCATTTGGAACTTCTCACTAAAGCCCACTGGAAAGCACTCATTATAGTTGTGTCTGATCTGGACTTGAGTCATTCAGTCTACTGTCCATTCATGATGGACAGCACAACGACCCACCTGACATCACAGTTAACCAATAGAAACACAGACAGTTGTGCTCAAACACTATAGAACAACTTTGTGTATCCAGCTCCTTAATTCTGTTTACTAAGACATGTCCTTTAACCACAGGGTGACCAGGGCTTTCCAGGAGAGCAAGGACCACAAGGAGAACGAGGAATCGGACCGCCAGGGCCCAAAGTAAAAAACCATTTCTTTCTTCTTACAAGTATTTGGAATGATTGTCAAGTTGGTATATAGGATGATACAAGATATTTAATGGTCAGCTGGATAGAAGCATGTAAATAACATTTTATTTGATTCAGTTCTGATATCAGGGTTTTTTTTTTTTGCAATTACTTTGGTTTTGCAAAGTGATAGAATTTGTAAATTTGTCGGTGTGATTTTGTAATACCTCTCAGGGGGAACCTGGACCAGAAGGATTATCTGGGATCCCAGGAATTCCAGGGGAAGATGGAGCAGTTGGCCCAAAGGTCAGTGTGCCTGGAGGTTCTGCATTTTGCATTGTCAGAAATAGCTGCCTTGAGGGAGCCCTTAATCATGATCCATGGCCCAGTGAATGATCACCTACTGAAACCGTAGGTAAACCACAGATCCCATGCAGCCATACAAACATCTGCGTGCTGATTACGGTCCATACGTATTTATCTTCCCCCCACTATAAAAATTATGACAGTTCGTCTTCAGCGCATGACTGCGAAAGCCATGGTGGAAGCCAGGCCTGCTGCTGTGGCAACACATCTTTAAAGTAATAAACGGAGAGACTCACGGTAATTAGCTGTAATAACAGGGAAGGAAATTAGCATAAGAGCCTAATAAAATAAATGCTAATTTCTGTTTAGAGCTTCGTGCCCTGGATTAGAGCAATGGAAGGTTGGTTAAAGAGACACAGACTCAGAAAACTTCTTCAGAATACCCCATCTAAAGACAGGGATAATTGTTTTTTTTTTTTTGCATTATAATCTATTTTATTAATGGGATCAGGGAGAAACTGGTTTACCTGGACCCAGGGGACCAGAGGGCATGCCTGGGAAAGGTGTTCCTGGAGAAAAGGTACGGAGTCCAAATACCTGGCCGCCCTGAAATATTGCATCCATCCAGTTTGGAGACTGTAGGGCATCTAACTGAATAAAGACAATTACATTTAATTCTGAGTGAGGTTTAACGTCAGGCTCACATAACAAGTGCATGACAGATCCCTCCCAAAAAAGTGTGAGGTTGCTTGAGATAAATGTAAAGGTGTTTGCTGCTCTTTCTAGGGGGACCGAGGTGACCGGGGGCTCAGGGGTCTGCCTGGGGTGGCAGGGTCTGTGGGACCAGCAGGAGCTAAGGTATCCGAAACAGTACACAATATCATCCTGGCAAACACTACATATTTGCATGTGGTCTTTAGTTTCTGCAGGTAATGCTGACCACATTGGAGATGCCAGTACCCCAATTCCCCACCCATGTTTGTTCCTTTCGTTTGCTTTCACATCTGTTTAAATGACTCCCTTTCATTGTGTGGTGTTCAATCCTGTCCCACCCTCCACCACCCTAGGCAAAGATTCACTGCCTCCATGTCCTGCAATTGTGTTTTGTCTTCCTATTTTTGTGAACATCGTTTCAAACTAATTCTGATCACTTCCTTTCATCAGCTCAGAATGTTTGCTTTCAGGGAGAACCAGGAAGTGTGGGTCAGATGGGGGGTCCAGGGCCACCTGGGCGTGGCATACCGGGCTCTAAGGTAGGTCTATGTTCTCTTACCGCAGGGCAGCTTAATATCTCCATATTACCCTGTGATTCAGTCAGGTGCCACGAGATGGCATTTTGTTCCACCTGTGTTGCATTAAGAACTTTGCCTAAAATGTAGTTGCTACATTTCAGCAAACCTTGAGCCATGCTGTACTGGCAAGGGATGAAATTGGACCAAATTGTGCTGGTTTGGAACAGGCGAAATGGGCCATTCAGTTGAGTGAATGTGGTACATACTATATTTCCTGGTCTTTTACATGGCAGGGGGATGCCGGTCCTGCTGGGCCTGCTGGACCAGTGGGAGAACCAGGTGTTGGGATGCCTGGACCAAAGGTAAACTGAGTACACAAGCGGGGGGGGGCACCTCAAAACCATGGGATGAACCCAGTAGAGATGTCAGCATGTGTTTTCCAGGGTGGAAGAGGACTACCAGGTCCTGTGGGACCAGCAGGGCCGAAAGGAGGAGGCAGTACTGGGCCTGAGGTAGGTGTGTGGGTTGTGGAACTCTTTCAGAAATCACTAATAAAACACACACAAATTGACACTGGTGCTTTAAAAATGTCTTTTCTACAGGGGCCACCAGGAGTACCAGGACCACCTGGAGAGACTGGACCCGAAGGAAAAGGATTACCTGGACCCAAGGTAAAACAATTTTTCCTCCAAATACAGCTCGATGTATATTAATACAATGTCTGTACCTTACTTTTATTGTACTTAGGGAGACAGAGGTTCCCCAGGTCTCCCTGGACCATCAGGACCACCAGGAATTGGGCTGATGGGATCCAAGGTAGGACTGAACCATATTGGCATCTTCTCTGTAACAATGCTGCTCTTTTTAAAAGCGCTCTTCCCACCACGTTTATACATAACATGGTTGCATTATTGGCTTGAGGGTCCAAAGTTCATTCTGCTTTTACATGCCCAGAGTAACTTGCATGTTTATTGAAAAGCAAAGACACTGTGTACCAGAGAAGCATCATTGACTCCCATATATAATCAGTAAGCACTTCATGTGAGGCAATGTGTTTAACTGTGGCAAGATCTGTTTCTGTTCATTCTTATTCTCACTGGACTTTTCAATGCACCACTGTACTAAGAAGTTATGGGAGAACATTTAGGATTAAAGATTCCATCAACATTTTAACCGTCAGTGATAACCCAGTATGATTTAGCTTTTAACCCTTACGTCTTCCATAACCTCTCACCCAGCACTGGGTCGAGAACACAGGCAGAATGAACAAACTCCAGTGACAGGACTGGGGAAGGGATTGAACCCTCAACCCTGAAGGCGTAATGCCACAATACTACCCACAGCGCCACTGTGGCACTTTTTGGCTTGAAATTCACTGAATATTAATTTACAAAATATTATCGAGGGGGTTTTGTGCCTATAAAACATCAAGACCCATGGTCATTAAGTGCTGACTCACACGAGAGCTGGGTACCATGGAGACAAATTGCCATTATTATCCAGAGGACGGTGTTAAATGCATGGCGAAGGTTTAACTAATCTAACTAATCTATATCTAAATCATTTATGCACTTAAAATTTGCACAAGACAGAACATGAGATTTAGGATTATGCTTGACCGTTTCTGCAGGGTTCTGCTGGTCAGTCTGGTCCACCTGGCCTTCAGGGTCCACCGGGCGAGGGGATCCAGGGACCAAAGGTACCATCGAACGCTCATATGGGAAAACCCTTTCCAAAATATGTCCAACGCAGAACCGCACAGCTGTGTTTCTCAACAGCAGGAGAGAGGAGTCTGAGGTTCTAGCATACCTGTCAACCTGGAAATAGGCTGGAAAAATGATTTTGTTCAGCCACTGAAACCATGGCTGGACAGGAGTGATTAGCAGAGAGAGTCAGCTGACAGGGCTTCTCAGGTTGTATCTTTGCCATCTCTGATGGTTACAAGCTGAGGACCTTCAGGCGAGTGTTGAACTAGTGTGCCAGGGGGTTCGTATAGCGTAAAACATCATCTTACATTTCTGTGAGAAGAACACGACTCATGTGAGTGTCTGTGGGGGGTGTTCTCTGTAGGGGGATCCTGGATTCCAGGGAATACCAGGTCCCCGTGGCCCTCCAGGGAATGGCCTTCCAGGAGACAAGGTATGAGAGGCCAGTAGGCTATCGGCATGAATCCTGGCTAAGTTAGAAGTTTTATGGCCGCCAGCATTCTTCACGCCCTTGATTTCCTGCCTTTCAGGGAGACAGGGGATTTGCTGGTGAGCGCGGGAAGAAGGGAGAGAAAGGGGACAATGGAGAAGCAGGAAACCCAGGAGAAGAGGTAGACCATGTGGGCTGACCACGGTGCAACTGACCACTCCTCTGGAAAAAGAGTGGCATGGCTTTGTGTGTGACCACAAAAGGACCACAGCCAAGCGATTCAACATTGGTCACATTGAACCATACTGTGTAGATGAACTCATGGTCCTTTACCTTTTCAGGGCAAACCTGGGCAGAAAGGGGAGCCGGGTTTAACCGTGAGTTGAGCTTCACACATCCTACTCTCCTTATCCAATGCAATATCGCATTTTATTTTAGATTCCACCTTTGCACTCTAACTTTACAGAGAGAAGAAGTAGTCAAAATAATCAGGCAAATATGTGGTGAGTTTTCCACAACTTCTGTATAACATCTATGAATACAAAAACTCTAATGGACAAGTAGTTATGGATGAAAGAGAAACAGATGTATTTAAGAAGTTTGATAATAAAAAAAGCCAAGTGTGATTAACATGACCTGTTTACCTTTCCCCATTAATGTGAAGTCTGTGCGACCACCTGACAAGCCTTAAGTGTTTTCTGACATCTCTTTAGGCTGTGGCATTAAATGCAGAGAGAGTCCTCTGGAGCTCGTCTTTGTGATCGACAGCTCGGAAAGCGTGGGACCTGAGAACTTTGAAGTGGTGAAGGACTTTGTGAACACCCTGATCGACCGTGTGTCAGTGAGCCGCGAGGCCACCCGCATAGGGGTGGTCCTCTACAGCCACATTAACACTGTGGTGGTCAGCCTACAGCAGCAGTCCAGCCAGGATGACGTGAAGGCCGCCGTGCGCAAGATGGCCTACGTGGGTGAAGGTACCTACACGGGCAGTGCTATCAAACGGGCCAACCAGATCTTCCAGGCCTCACGACCCGGGGTTCGCAAAGTTGCCATTGTGCTCACCGATGGGCAAACAGACCACCGGGATGAGGTGAAGCTGGAGGATGCAGTCAGGGAGGCCCACGGCGCCAACATTGAAATGTTTGTGATTGGTGTGGTCAACCGCAGTGACCCTCTCTACAAGGAGTTTGCTGAGGAGATGAACTCCATGGCCTCTGACCCCACTGCTGAGCACGTGTACCTGATTGACGACTTCATGACACTTTCTAGTACGTATCGTCTACTGTGTCTGTCTCACTCTACGGAGTAACCAACAATCAGCTAACCACATTATCACACAACCCCCCTCTCCCCCACTGTGTGTCCCCAATGCAGCCCTGGAAAGTAAACTCCTGAGTCAGATTTGTGAGAATGAGGACGGCTTCACAGTCAGTCCAGGCTCCTTCACTCCAGACCCACTAGGATCTTCTGACCTTAGACCCGAGGAGATGCCTGAGAGGATAGACATTCCCACAGCTAATGGTGACTACATTAGGATAAGCAAAGAGGTAAGGACCCTGCTTTTGTTAATATAATAAAGATAAAATAATTCCTAATTCCTCTCCTTGTCATCCCATCTTAAATAATGCAATCACCTCCATAACCTTAACATTGCTCATATCTAGCTGGTGTAATTCATCAAAGTATTATATACCAAAGGATCAGCTTTTGAGAATGTTACCACAGAGTGTTGTTCAGCAGTTAATCTGTTGTTTTGTGGTTACACCCCTCCCTTCCCAGCCAGAATGGTCAAAAGTGCACCCAACCCCCCCTGTTCCAGTGGGCCCTAGGCTAGACACCCATAGCACCCAGTCCAACACAACCCATACAGCACATGTCAACCAAGAGTATCGCACGACTGTCAAGGAAGAATCAACTTCATTGGCAACGGTCAACCCGTGGTTATCTGTCAGTTTGGCCAAGGGAGGCCACAGTCCTGTGGAGAGCGAGTTTGTTAAAGAGGATTCACAGCTGGTCCCATCTCAGCCACCTCCACTGTTGGACCATCGTACCTCAGTCCCCGGTATTCACTGTCGCCCGTGAAACTCGATGTCATATTACCAGCTGCTGCTGAAAAGCCATTAGGTTTTGGACCATTCACAGAAGATAGTCAGACAATTCACTGGATCCATCATGTTACATCTTGAATACAAGTCACACAGATAATACCCCCTGGCTCCAATATTTGGCTATGGACTGTCATGTGGCTTCCAAGTCCAAAGCCAACCATACACTATGAATCACAATCCTCTGTTTTTCTGACTTATTGCACTCGTTAAATGACATTGCACTAAAGCTTCGACTGAAGTAATTAGACAGGAGAATCTCTTCAGTCAGGATGTCCAATAGACTCACATTGAGAACTGAATCAGATGATTCACTCTGGACAGGGGATACAGTAAGGATTTCAAGGGTGAGGCAAGTATAGGGCTTAGCACAACAATGGATGAGAAACATGAAATTGAAGCAAAATAGTATTGATGGGATTAATGAGACTTGAAAACCCATGGCGGGTTTTGTAGTGCCAGCATTGATTGGGTCGTTCAGGATACTGCCATCCAGTATGGGTTTTGAAGCCTCATTTAGTACTGATTGGTAGTTCAAGATACTGCCACCCAGTATGGGGTTTGAATCCTCATTTAGTACTGATTGGTAGTTTAGGAATCTCCCACCCAGTACTGTCCCATCACTACTAATCGAAGTCAAAGGCAAAGAAAAATGCTAGTCAGGCATGGGCATGGAGGTATGATAAGATACAGTGTAGATGTGGAATTTGGGCAGGTTTACAAAAAAAGAGAGAATAAAATCAAGTGTATCATTCCTGGGAAATATGGAAGAGGTGAACTGGAACACCACCACTTTCCCAGTAACCCAACTCCAGGCTGGAGATCAAGCAACAGCCTCACGAGTTTTCTGATCTGAACTGATCTAAGTTTAAGATCTCAAACTTAATATAAAAATCACTTTATTGTTATAAGACCTGTTTAACCTTGATGAGAAAAGTAGTATGTAGAACCATTTGGATATAACACTGCAATTCTTACTGGTAAACGGTAGCATATGTATATTGTGAGAACACTTTGGTAACATTTCCATGAAGATCCATCCATTTTCCATAATCACTTAGCCAACGCATGGTCAACGTGAACCTGGAGCTTGTCCCAAGAAGCCCAGGCTATGAGCCAGGGGATTCCCTGGAAAAGGTGCCAGTTTATCCCAACACACACACAGAAAGGGTGTATTAGGGAGTCCAATTCACCTGAATAATGTCTCAGGAAAGCCACACAACCACAGGAAGAACATTCAACATCCACACGGATCCAATGGGTAAAGAAGAAAGGAACCCAAGAGGTCAAAGAGCAATAAGCTAGCCAATGAAAATGGACTGTAGTCATTTATATTTACAGAAAATCACTGCTGTCATTTTAATGAAAATCCTTCATCCCTGTGAGATGATATTGTGTTTTGGCCTCAGATTAACCTCTAAATGCTGAAATTCTGCAGTGTAATTTATCAAACAGTTGCAATCCTTACAGAAATAAAGCACAGATGATTTCCACTCTTGTTTTCAGAGAAGAGATGCAGCCAAGCCCTGGACCCTGGCCCGTGCCGGCACTACGTGGTGAAGTGGTATTACGACAGCACAGCAAACACGTGTGCCCAGTTCTGGTTCGGGGGCTGCAAGGGTAACCAGAACCAGTTTGAAACAGAAGCAAGTTGCAGAAATGCCTGCGTGAGGGACTGAGGAGCCTAAACGACAGCCTGAATGTTGAGAAGCACATTCTCTTAAAACTGTGTATGCACAGATTTTAGTATTAATCATGGGAAATCTCCGATACCAGTTTTTAAGGTGAGTTAAATAAACTAACAGGCTTAAATACTTCTCACGTACCAATAGTAGTTCTCTATAAGAACTTTAATTTTGGAGGGAATTCTCTTCTGATGAGCCACAGCTTATAAGGACCAATTGATCGTCGTGTTCAGCAGAAATGACTAAAAAGACAAGTTTAGCTGCATCACAAGTGGAGCCACAATACGGTACATTGGCAAACAGTTTCCGGGCAGTTCTCTTGGGTTTTCGTAATTTAGGTCATAAGATCAATATTCGAGTACAATGCGTGTTTTACAGGTGTTTTATAAAATGGAAAAGGATTTCTGTTCAGTTCCCATTGTATATACCTGCTATGTGTATCAAGTATATCAATGTAATGTAATACTGTAATATCAATTTCAAAGAAGATGTGAATGGGGTATATCATATCGAAGACCCCGAGGGCCCAAAAAGCATCTGCTATTCAGGTAATCGTACTTCATGCTGTTTATTGTTTTGTTATTTAAAAAGTCATTTATTACAACCTGGAATTGTGGAGAAGAGGGCTCAAACTATGCAAAATTGTCAGCCTGTGCTTGTCATCATGATGCGAAGTATTTATGCCTTATTTTGTACAATTGTGTAAAATATAAGTCAGTAAATGACAGATGTTCACTCATTAACATTTAAGGGTATATATTTTTGAGCAAAATTGAAATGCTCTCAAATCCCTGAATACAGGGCCCTGTCTTTATTCGGCTTTATCAGTTATCTATCAGCTTCTACAGTGACCCACCGTGTCTCTCCAGTAGTGGAAATGCAGATGCAGTACTGGCCTGACGCTAGAGGGCAGCACAACTTCAGTCATACTGAAATCTACCCAACATCTATGGTCCCGGTTGTGTCATCGATATCGATGGTGCCTGAATGACCGTGTAGTGTGCTGGGTTGAGTGAAGGGCACGTTAGATTATGTTACTGGCTCAGGTATACTGTTCACTTATTTGAACTGGAGAGCAGTCTTGTCGTGGTGTTTACAACCATCGACTTCACTTCGTTTGATGGTTTTAAATATTTCGGCCGTGCGGAGCGTTCCCACAAGGCTGACTGTTTAGGTGACTGCCTGCTAGGTGAGTTCAGTGCCTTGATCGTGATCGAGTGTGATGACCTGTCAGACTGTGGTTTTTCTTCATCCATTGCCGATTGAGACGCCTGGCACGTAAAGACACTCGAACAGCCCGGGTCGCATTGAGGTGACACGGCGTGTGTCCATTCGGCAGCAGCGTCCCGATGTCAGGTGTCGCCCACGCCTTAAGAGTCCGCTCCCTGTACAAGCGGATTCTCATGCTGCACCGCTTCATGCCGCTTGACCTGCGGACCCTGGGGGACCAGTACGTGAAGGACGAGTTCAGGAGGCACAAGTCGGCCACGCCCGAGGTCGTCAGATGCTTTCTGAGGGAATGGGAGGTAAGCCTTATGGTGCCTAGGTGGGCACCTCTACTGGGCTCCAGTAAGGTTAGAGGTTGAATTCCACCAAAAAAAAAAAAAAACTGTGGAGTTTACAAAGAAAGGCGTGATGAGAGGGAAGTACTCTTAGCAAGGTAACATTACATTTACTAGGAATTATATTTCAGATGGTCCTAGACATGCAGTTAACTCTGGTATATACCTAGCATGGATTTAGAAATGGCTCAGCCCTGAATAAAAATTCACATGTATCCATACAGCAGACACTTTGTTCCAAAGGATAACGCAAGAGGTTACACTCAAAAATTAAATCACAAATGCATCTGCAAAGGTGTCTTGCTAGGCTGAACAACATTTGGAGTATGGGTCACCTATACAGAACAGCCCCTTGATGTAGGAAAGTTCAAAATAATGGGCAAACAGAAAGTGGATAAGCCACAAAGATCATGGCAGCTTAAAACAAATACAGACAAACTTCAGTAACAAAGAAGAACAGCGGTCACAAATCAGAGGTCCCCAACAGGGACTGATGAGTGTTTAGCACCAAAATTGGTAAAGACCACTAAAGTACAGCCTCAGAAATGACCACAAAACTGAGTCAGCATCTCTGTCAGTCAAAAAATGAAAAGACACTTCCCCATT
Source organism: Gymnarchus niloticus (assembly GCA_009936485.2). Lineage (NCBI taxonomy): Eukaryota > Metazoa > Chordata > Actinopteri > Osteoglossiformes > Gymnarchidae > Gymnarchus > Gymnarchus niloticus. Next base: position 939,425 of record JAACJT020000038.1, read on the forward strand.
TATACAAGTATAGGTGTAGTTGAATGTGGTTTTCCTATATGGGCAGCCATTTATCTAGTGTCCCTGGGGTAGTTCTGGGGTTAAGGGCTTTACTCATAGCCTAAGAGTGATATGGGCATATCACCCAATATGGGATTTGAACCAGTGACCTTTTCAACACTACAACAGACTCATAACCCATAGAGCCACACTCTATGCTCCTCATATCATGCTGGAAACTACTTGTATTCGAGGCCAAAACACAAAGCAATTACACTGCAAGTAGTAATACGGTCTAATGATTCATCTTTCACCCTTTTTCCTTTGTCCAGATGAGCTTATGTTTATACAGTCACATGACACCCTGAACCTGCTAGGTTAGTTGGCCTGGCCAGCAATCTAATGGGAGTCATTAGGTCTGAAAATTGCTCTGCATGGCTGTATAACGACCAAGAAATACGAGGCCATTTTACAAAACCAGGTGCACCCTACGGCGCAAGCAGTGTTTCCTCATGATGTTGCCATATTCTAAGATGATAATGCCCCCACATCAGCACTGTTAAACAAATTCAACAGTGGTCTCATGAACACCGGGGTGATGTCAAACACTTTCCACAGCCTCCCCACTTATCAGATCTAAACATCATCAGACCTTCAAAGGAAGCTCTGAAGCATTCATTGCAAACTAGATTTCCACCTCCTCCATTCCTCAGATAAATTTGGTTCATCTTCTTGAAGAACATTCCAGTTTCACACTACACACAGTTCATAAATGCATAACAGCATTCCATATAGGACTGAAGCTGTTCTGAAGGCAATCAATCAATATTTATTTATGTAGCACTGTTTCAACCACGGGGTTTACAAAGTGCTTTGCAGACATTTAAAACAAGTAGAGAAACAACAAAAAAGACAAATAAATATGGAAAAAAGTAAAATAAAAAAACATTAAATTATGATGGAGTTATTTCATTTAAGTTATTAAATGCAATGGTCAACCAATGTGTTTTCACCCTAGTTTTAAAAGTCCTAAGACATACAGTAGCTCTCAGGTTTCCAGGGAGAGAGTTCCAGAGTTTGGGACCATAACAACTAAAAGCTGCCTCCTCCCTCCTCAGCCGGATATTGGATAGCATGATCTAAGTGATCCACCTTGGACGTACCTTGTAATCATGTCACTGAGGTAGGGCAGGGCAAGACTATGTAGACATTTAAAAACTAATAAAAGAACTTCAAAATCAATCCTAAAAGACACAGGAAGCCAGTGAAGGGCTTTAAGAACAGGTGTGATATGATCCCTGCGGCTAGTAGGTGTTAGCACTCTAGCAACGTCATTCTGAACCTCTTGTAAATTTGTAGATTTCTTAGGTAGGCCAGCCAACAGTGCATTACAGTAATCTATTCTATTTGAAACAAAAGCATGTGTTAGTTTTTCACAGTTAACAAATGACAGAATACCCCGGAGTTTGGTAATACTACGGTGGTGATAGTATGCTGTTTTACAGATGTTGCTTATATGGCTATTAAAGCTCAGATCACCATTGAAAAGGACTCCCAGGTTCCTAACGTGGTGTTTGACCTTTAGAGACATCGATTCTATAAATACACCAGTATTTCCTTCTTCTGTATTTCATTCCCAATAACAAGCATCGGTTTTTTCCTTTATTCAGTTCTAAAAAGTTGAGACATCCAAGCAGTGCGTGGTCCTGCTCCTTATTTGGACTTTGATATTAATATATTGGCATTGCACGGTGTTTATTTTACCTACTCCATGTACTCATGTAATAATGAGGAAATCTAGAAACATGTCTTATTTCTGGTCACTAGGTGGAAGTATTCAAAGGATTCACGCTTTAACGTGCCATTCTTTCCCAAAGAGGAACCAACCCTAGACAATAAGTGTGCCTTATTTGGAAAGCGAGGTCTTATTTTCTGTAAAAATGCTCATTTTAATAAAGCTGAACTTTAATGAATATTTAAACATTTTTCCTGCCACACGTGTTAAAATAAATACAGTACATACAAAATTCATGTACGCTGTAAAGCCTTATATGGCGTGTAGGTGTTGTTTAATCACTTAAGGGTGACTGCAAGTCATGTCACATTATAGAGGTTTTTTAAAAAATGCTCATTTCATCATAAAAAAAAAACTGATAAAATCTGAAATGTAGGCACATGCAGATGGCAGACCTTACATGGCATTCTCCAGCCATGTTTTACCTAGATTTCAATCGTGTAATCCCTGGAGAATTTTTTTTTTAATTTTTTTTTTTTTATTGCATTGTTGCCCTGCCACGTTTCTTATCAACAAGGAGTCAAATATTATATCCCCATATAAGCAACTGAACTTGCTAAACTCCCATATGCAAGGCCAAGTAGTGCAAGAATGCTTGTCTCACCCAAAAGGAAAATTCTACGAGAGGATATCCTAAGCAGCTGTATGGTTTATACCACGGCATTTAAATAAGTGATTCCTGTTATTTTGTACAATATATATAGAGGAGGCACTGTGGATCCTCACACCTCCATGGTTATGAGGAGGGGGTTGGCATGCTCTCCTCCTGGAGGCAGCAGTTCCCTGTCTTGTTGCCCTGTTCCTCCAGGAAGAGGCTCCAGGTTCACCACAGCCCTGCCCTGGATAAGCAGTCATCGTAGATGTATGGAAACTATTATGAAACATGGGAATGCTCTTTCAGTAGAGTAAAGCTGTTTGTCTGTACCAGACGGATAAACCGTGTGTTTGGGTGTCATTCTGCTACATTAGAAGTGATGAAAAATTCTGCTGTCAAATGAGCTAAATGCAAAGGCAGCTTACTGCCATTAAATCCTCATTTTTGAAAGTCCTTATAGTGAAGAGTCATCCAACACAAATTCATGGTTCTTCCTTAAATAGTATGGCGTTTTCAGTGATGCAAATTCATTTTCACATTGATTTTTGAAAATAGATGCACATGCATTATGTTGCAAAATTATATTTAAGATTTAGCGAGAAAACTGATGTTTTTCCTTCACCTTGTTTGTAAAGTATGTCCAGTGTACAACTGTTTACCCTGCATTTTATAAATTCAAGTTGTGCATTTAGGAAAGACAAATCGCTTTATATGATCATGTTTGAGAAACATTTCATATCCGAGGGAGATGAAGCACCAAGTGCTCAGTGCTGACCTCAGGGAAAGGGTGCATCACTAGCCTGAGTATTCATACAGAACTTCACCTTTTATACACAGGGAGCAGGTGAATCACTCCATTTAGAATTACCATGGGCTCCTTAATTACAGAATGACGACTGAGCCAGGAACAGGCAAACAGAGCAGGCCGCAAATATGATTACAAGCTCTGAGTGTTCACCCTAATCCAGTTACTGCCGGGAGGGGGGTGTATGGGAATTCTCTCTCCCTAATAAATACGGCCGTATCAAAATGAAACGGCTCTTTGCTAAAATGCCCCAGGTTCTCGGCTGCGTGAACAGCATGGCGATGTGTCCAGACGCTCACAGTAAACGGTGAGAAGACCCCCCCCAGCAGCCATGCATTTCCAACCACAGCGGGCCTCCCCATCAGAAGCACAGGTTTAAATTAATTCCTTCCGGAAGGAGACCCAGACGTGGACTCCTGCCAATGCAAAGCACATAATTCAGAGTGTACCATTATCAAATCCAGTGCTTCTTGGCTGCAGTTTCCTTGAACGCATATTCAATGTTACAGTTACCATCAGATCAAACATTTCAGATAGGACTAGATCATATCATATTAACATGTACTCTCCTTTCAAAAAAATTTGTATCACCGGAGTTTTTGTGAGCATTTACTAAACTGCACATCTATACAATCCTTGCCCCTCCTTAAAATGTCCCTTAGGTATATTAGCATGCAGTTAATCTACCATTTTAAAAACTTTCGGGAATGAACGTCTTCCCCCAGTGACGTTTGGACCTAATCAGATTGAGGGCCAGACCACGCCTGTCGTTGCCAATTTGTGGCATTTGAGATGGAATTGGTTCTGAGTACCATATGATTGTACAAATCCACGGCTCCCCTATGAATATAAATTCATCTCCACCAAGTGTCATTTGACCGTCACCACACCTCATTTCCCTTCCTGCATACTAAGATTGGACATGGTCTTGAAAACATGCGACTAACAGACCACAAATCAAAAGCATGCACCAGCGAAGTGACGATGTGAAAGGACCCTACCTTTCTCACATGAGATGCTTTCTCTGCTGAGTGAGAATGTCTGCTAAATAATTAGCCTCCTTGTCAAGCGGGATTCATAAGAGCTGGAGTAGGAAAAATCCTCAGCAACCATTCAAATTCATTATTCCTCTGTAGTAATACTCTGTTCTCTACATTTTCATCATTACACAGAGGGTATATCTTCCCCCCCAAACACATGTAGAGTCAGGCTGTTTGTAATTCTCCTCTGAGCTGGACCTGCTGGGAAGGTCAATTAGAGGCCACTGCCTCCATTATCCCCTGTAAAGGCCTTAAGGTCGTGCAGTACTCTCTCAAAGCCCCCAGTCATTTACCCAATTCCACCACACTCTGCAGACCTCCAGAAGCTTCCGTCTCATGCGACTTCGATATACAGTGTCCGATTGTGGGTGCTAGATTATGCTATAATTTATAGAAAACTTGCATATACTTCCAGCATTCAATGAATTCTTCCATCCATCTTCTAAGCTCTTGTCCTTGTCAGAGTCCTGTAGGGTTCTGCAAGGCTAGGATACACCCTAGACAAGATGCCATTTCATTAATATTAAACATAACCGTGCCAACTCACCACCAGCGTCTTTTAACTGCGGCCTAGACAAGTGATGTGACATGGGTATTTCCTTGTGCCATCCTCCTACCACTTTTGTCCCTCTGTCTGTACAGAACTACAAGAACGTGCTGCAGGCTCAGGTCCTGCAGTCAGCTTCGAGGGACCCAAAGGCCAGCCAGTATGGGGTGGATCTCTCAGAAGAACAGCTGTCACAGATGCAGAATGAGCAGATAGGACAGCTCTACGAACTCATGCTAGAGTCCACCAAGTCCAATCCCCAGTTCAGCATCCAGGAGGACAGCTTCAAGTAGTAGGCCAAGTATAGGGGTGTCTCGATTCATCCCCATGGCTACGGCACTTCCTCAGAGACATACCCAACACACCCAGTTGGGAAACTGTGCTGGAGTCAAGCTCTCAAGAGCAGGCCATTAAGCTGGCATAATTAAAGTGTTCTCCAAAGGCCACTCACCAAGACATGGCTGCCTCTTTGCAGTATTGCCCAGTCTATTTTTGTCCATTTGTAGGGTGTTGCAGAGGCACAAAGGTCAATTTGCTCATAAAGCTGTCCTTGGGAGGGGGTCGACTTTTTCTTATTGCCTTTAAGTGTTGCACCACCAGGCTGGGGGATGGGATAGGTGGCACATTTCCAGCAGGGTAAGGAACACTCATACATCACAAATCACTCATTTGATGGGACCATGCCCTAGGTCTAAGACATGTGAGGAAAGCACAATGCACCACCTGTACCGCTACAACCAGGTAGATGGACCACTTTGACCAACAGTCATCAGCAGTAGATACCCAGCTTGTGATTCAGTCACTTTTCATAACGCATATAATCAGACCAAGATAGTTAACTCAGCCAGGACACCCATACTTGAAGTTTACGCAATCTTTCCAGATAGGCCCTTGCTACGGTTTGTCCTGTTCCAGTTTAAGAATTTATGCTGGGGCAAGGGACAAGTCAAGGTGAGTAAATGGGGGTTGCTCCTGAATGGTGTGATTTTGGGTGATGCTTCCAACGGTCTAACACTGTGAGGGGAGAACTTGAGGCATTCGCAAGTCCGCCAAGTCGTCCATTGGCATGTACTGTGACATGCCTTTATTGGCAAACAGCTCGAGCCCGGGGTTGGAAATGAGATCTGCGGGATGGAAATGACCCCTGCAGCAAGGAGGTCACGTAACCTGGCCCCTATATCACCTCTGGCAGGCGTGAGGATAAACACTCCCATGGGGATTAAAAGCTGCACACCATCAAATCTCTCTAGAGCTCCATCTAAAACCAGAAAGGGGCTTTAAAAACCTACAACCTTGTGGCTGGAGTACACGATGAATTGGAACAGAGGAGAAGTGCACCACAGGGCAGGTAATTTACTTGGTATACAACACATCTCCTGCCCTAAAAATGAGTAGCAGCCCTCAGGGGCTACCACTGTTGTTACCAATCGTGGAAGCATATTGAATAGTACCAAGGGCTTTGATCGTAATTAAGAAGCTACCACGCAACAGGTAATTTGAAGCGTCTGCATTAAAAAAATATTGTGGAGCCTTGCAATCTAGCCATCCAATAATAAACGGTGTGTCATGAACACATTTACACTGCCAGAAAGACACTCTTAGGTCAGCCGTTAATGCCAAACAAGCTCCCACCCCCTGGAACACCTGCCTTCAACACTGACCTCTTCCAGCATTGTCCAGGAAACGGGTAGAGAGACTTTATTCAATTCAGTCCAATAACTGAGTTTTGTTATATATTAAACTGCTTTGGTTCCATGGCAATCTAACATCAGCACAAACTGCTGGCTGATTTTCGCAAACTGAGGAGGATCAGATGTGGATGGACAAATAAAACCACAGAGTGCACCATCCTCACAGTACACTTTCCAAAGTGAGCTACCAATGCCAAAATAACTGCTAATGTCACAGGCAAGATAGCTGTAGCAAAATTTAGTCTGCCAGTAATTTGGTCATTTCACCTTCTGCCCAGGCCAACTGGTGGCATATTTTGACTTGGATCGTGTAGAACCAGCTTGATTTTAATGAGAGCCCTTTTGATACCTCGGATGAGCACCAAGGTTCTGTAAGCCTCACATCCACCCACCTAGTGGGGGGGGGGGGGTGTTTTAATTGAGAGAAACAAGTACTTCTGTACTGACTGAGGCACTTATCAAACTGATGTGACATTTCAGCCATCCGCAACTCCACATGCATCTGTTAATATGGTAAGAAATCACAGCATTCTGGTGAACATGTAATATTCCTCACAGTAATTTGGTTCGAGTCCAAATGAACATCACGAAACAGTCGTGTTTTGAAATAGGCTGTGCCGTACCTAACTTAGAAATGCAGTCTTATTCTATGACGTACCAGAAGCCAATATTTTAAAATGGGAAGAAACAAAAATGAATAACACACACCAAGAGATGTAATCTTCGCTGGCGTGTGCTGAAAACAAGCTACTCTCTGCATACATGTGTAGACCCCTTTCCCCCCATGAGGCAAGACAAAAGGTTGCATTTGACAAACACGAGCCAACGCACGGTGACAATGATTCACTCACTCCTGGTTAACTGAAGGGGCTCTACACAGTTTGAGAGCTTTCCACGTTTTACAGGATGGTTTACAAACACTGAAGTGTGCCCTCTTGCCTACAAACAGACACGTGCTTTAGAACACTGCTGGCTTTGTCCAATGAAATAGCTGTGGATGGCCTGAGTTTGTTACCCAAATTTGTTTTTTGATATTAGTAATGCTAATAAATACTAAGAACACAACAGCTAAGAGAAAATCCTGAACACATAGAATGTGTTTGTTTTGGAGTTCAGATCAGAGCTTACACCTTTCCATCATCTTCAGAAGTTCTTACCCTGGTTGTATGGAGAACCATAAAGACTTTACTTAAAATGCAACACTCACAAAGCCTACAAAACATGAATGAGGGCAGAGTTTTAAATCCGAGTAATATTCCCATGGGGGGTGGGCGGTATTTTGACCCTTTTAAGAACCTCCATATAAATGAATCCATACATACGTATTATTTGGGAAACGCATACCCAAAACCATCTCATACAAATTTACCCTTTAAATATCCAGCTGAACAAACCACCATTAAACCAGTGCTTCCTTCCAATGAAAGTTGCATCCCTCCAGATTAGTCATGATAAATCTTCTACTGTAAAGGAAGAGCACCAGACTAATGATTACCATTGAAAGCAAGTGTCTAGACCTGTCCAGTTCCTCTTCATGGGAACTCCTCATTACACAAACCAACTTGAAATTATGGCTCCTACAAAAGCAGATCGTCAGACAGTCTTGCTCTGATAGTTTTCAAAGAGTCAAGAAAACAATGTGGAAGGACACACATTAAGAGACATCAGCTTCCAGGCAGAACATTCTGGAAGAATGCCATCTATATGGTCATCGGGAGTCAGACGACAGCTAATGGCAACAATCCAGGGTGACTGCCTAATGCAATCACCATTCGATGGTGAATTTTAAACTTCAACTGGATAAGAGGCTTAACAGATCTATGGGCACACCAATTCAGAAACAAGCTGAAAAAATAAATCCTTCATTCAGAACTCATCAGCGCCGTCTCTAACATCTGTTGTCTCATAGCATTTTCATCTCATGGTGGCACTTAAGGCCGTACATCAGTTTTAAAAAGGATAGCAACATTTGTGCAACAAGTAACCCTGGAAATCAGGGTCCTGGCAGACCGCACTCACAGCACAGCGATGACATTAACAGAGAGAGACAGGTAAAAACAATGGGTCTGTGTGACAGATGCACTATTGTAAGGCTGCTCCACAGCTGGTTATTATGAGAATGAAATGGAATCTTTCCAATAATCACTGTGTGCTATCAACAATAGGGTTCAGTCAATGGGAAAATGCAAGCTGTCTGGGTAATTGTGTAAACTACATTGTGTCTTGCTAGCCTCCAAGTTGTTCAGAATAATAGTATAGCAATTATATTACTGAACAGACATGGTCTGACAATGATAAAACTCTGAACTGCAACACAATATGATTTAAAAGATTTTTATTAATCAGTCCCTCATTTTCATCAGTGGCCATGTGCCAACCATGTCACTCTTTAAAACACAGTACCTCCTCCAGCCTAGACCGAATGGTGTTCTCTTACAATTCCACGGAAAATTGACAAATGCGCAGACAAATAAGCCAGAACCACCTTGTGATTAAGTAGGGGTGAGACTCTGCAGACCCCATTCAGGGGACACCACTCATCGCTGATCGCCAAGCAAGAAATGTGAAAAGCGGCTCGAGTGCCTGTGGAACATTCGATTCCCTGACATACTGGGGCTCTTTCTGGAAGAAAGCCTGAGCCACCTAAAAAATTCTGAAACATCATACCAGGAGATGCCTGAATATAGAGGAGCAGCGACCTTCAAGGCAGCTGTGGGCTCATATGAACTGTGGTAAATACTTCCTTGTACTTCAGCAGTAAAGTCATAATCCCTCCTCCTTACCTGTCACTTTTACAATTAATGTCCACAAAAAAACAAGGACAGTTTTACCAGAATAACCAGTTCTTACTTTATACTTATCCCAGACCTTAAATTGATCATGTCTCAGGTTAAGGCTTCTAATCCACAATGGTGTGATTCAAATCAGGTCAAGCTAGCTCCAGCACGCAAAAAATAACCTCCCGCAGGTATTTCTAATATCTCCCAACTGCTACAGCTCAAAATAGGTCTGGACTACCAGTGAATCCTAACCCCAATCAATCCAGAACCTGTTCCTTCGCAGACTAAAATAATTGGCTCATAATACGGCATTCCATTTTTTATGAAATCGTGATGGGCCGATAATGGAAACCTATTATAAGGGTTTGCATCAGCCTTTCAGCCTTAAAATGCAACATTCTCTATGCTGTGCTGTGACTGAGGCCATATCACCAGTTTGCACACGTTCCCATTAATCAATTTACTATTTAATGAGGCATCATGAGGAGCCAGTGCCTACAACTGAAAATCCTGTCACATCCATTTCTTCAGTGGGAAGAGCACTAACCTTAGTCACCACATTGGTGTCAACAATCCAACACCACGAAGTGCTTCCCCACCGACCTCCAGGAATCACCACCTGAGAACGTGTCCCAACCAAATATGCCACCCAGCCAGCTAGCCAACTGGGCAGCATTTAAATTCTCCCAGGGTACCTTGGCAATGCTACATGTGATGTTCCAGTAGCGACTGAGAGTGATGCACAAATGTACAACTCCTACAGTGTCTACCATACCACCAGAAAGGCAGTGTGACAATGTCCAGAAATAAAGCCCCAGAATAAGCCTACCTAAGATCAGAAAGGCACTGGAGGAAGAGGTAAGCATAGTTTTGTTGGATGGCACAGGTGAAAGATCAGAAGACTGAAAGACATTTGAGGGAGGGAGATTGATGGAGATAATTATGGGTGGTGGGGCAGCGAAGTCACAGTCAGTTAATTAATTCCACCAGGTTCAAATGAGGGCTTGGGATAAAGAAGGAACAGTGAGAACAAAGGTGTATCTGGGAATAAAATCTGCTTCATGGCACTGACGTTTTACCCGTCCTCCAAAGCAAAACACCGGTTTGCTTGTCTGATCCCGTTTCCAAAGATGAGTAAAGGAGACATTTGTCTGTTTGCAGTTTGCCATGTAAAAACACAAATTCAAATAATTAGCTGTTTCAAAAGGATGCTGCATCGTCTTACAGTTGACAGGCTTCTGTTGGATCCTTTCCACCTTACACCTGTCACCTGGGTCCTCCCACAAGCCTTGGATTCCCTGACAAATGACAGGTGTTTGCTGCCAACATCCATTCCCTGAACAAAGCCAAGAGTCCAACACAACATTCAGCTGTTGTGCATTTTACTAGGAGTGTGGTACATGTCAAACCCCTTTTTTAGATAGCAAATTTTCACAAAAGTTTCCAGAAGTACTTAGTGATGATTTAAAAACTCCCGCATGGAAATTTGTAAGTGTAATATTAAGTGAAATTGAAAATAATTCCCTGACCTTTTCAGAGAAGGCTGTGTAGTATTACTCCTGGAAAACATTTGCATTTCTATACGTGACCCATTATTCACAATTTTGGACATTCAGCCCCCCCCCCATTATTCAAATACAAAAAAAATGAACAGAAATGGTAGTTTATTAGCCTTATCTCTAAGACTGCTTAGAAATATTTCAATTAATATACGTGGGGTGAATCTTGCTGTCCAAATGCATGTACACGTTCAACAACAGATGTTCTAAAAAAAAAAAATTTAAGCTTTCTGCAACTGATGGCAGTCTTGCTGCAGTTACCTTGTTCAACGTCAGAGTTTTAAAGCTCAACGTGTGACTACAGGAGACCTCCCGAAGTTGTCATTGGCATCAATGTCTGTAGATATACTCGAAATATGACAATTCATAAACACCTCAAAATGCCTTTGAAAACATGACGACTGGCAGACAACTCGTTATTTGGATGTAGTCAGCTCCTATCAAGACCCATCACGTTACCTAGTCAATAAATAAACTCATTTTATACAAAGCACCAATTCCACAATGATCCTATCAAAATGCAAAGGAGTTTCACATGATTATGGTTTAATATCGAATGTGGTCTTGCTCTGCAGCAAAAGATGTAATCTGACTTTAGTGGCAGCGTTAGGGCACCTCTCATAGCACTGTCCATCAAGGTCCAAGGGAACATCAAACACTACTGAATTGCTATATCTAAGACACACTAAACAAGCATCTCACAACCTGTCATATTTATTTATGGCATTTCTTTGCATGTCATATCACAGAGCACTACAGCAGGAGCATCCAAACCTGCTTCACGGCTCGTAGGTTTTCTAGTAGTCTTGAAATAACCACCATGGTACTGAGAAGCTGGCTTAAATCACTGCAGTGAAAAAAGCCAGCAGAGCATTAAGGTGTATAATATATATATTTCTTACACACACTCTGCACAGACAGACAGTGGAGATCCCTGGACTACAGGAATCTGCCTTAAAATACCCAGATTCCATCCTGCTGTGAAAAACAGAAATAATTACTACCAGTCTCATCCACATTTATACCCACAGTAATAATTTCTCTGTTGGGTCTCCATGGAAATCTACAGAAACGCTTAGCGTTCCAACTTGGGATCGGTTCCTGTGGCATCATACTCATGGAATACACTTGACTTTTTAACGAGCTAGCGTTCTGAGGTCAAAAGCACTCCTGTTTGTGACTTATCCATATTCATAATCTGGGTGTTTTGACACAGGTCTAGCACACAAGAATACTGAAAGTTCAGGAAATGACTGACATGCAGAACAGAGTAGGTGGAGGCATGGTCAGTAAACATCAAAAGGGAGGAAGAGCAAGGCATTTAGAACTATTCATTTAATCTCATGGCAAGACTTGCTCTGGATCGGATGGAATGATATAATGAAAGAGGAACAGGTTTTTATTCGGATACAGCCTTAAAAAGTGCTTTGCACTGGCAGCGGAACCCAAATTTAAATTGACACACTGAATGCATATGGTGTCCTGGTTCTATTGTAATCCATTCAGATTACTGTGTATATGCTAATACCCAGGAGCCCCAGCACCTTTGAGAAATCGAACCATTGAAGAAAAAAAAAAAAAAACCCATTACAGACCCAAGCCACGGTACAAAGTACAAATAAATGCATATTTCAGTCTTTAGGGTGTGCGGAAGCTGAAATCTTAACAGAAACCCCCCCATGCCTTTAGTTAAAAACACAGTCCAGCAGTCATCTGATAACATAAGCCTTCTTTATCTTGACAACACCTACAAGAACTGCTGTGTGTCAGATCATTTTTTCATCTTTAAAAGCAAACACCTTGGAGAGCTGAATGACATGCCAAATACAGAAAGTGTTGTTCTATTTGGAGATTAGTTAAATGCACCCTGCAACAGTCACTGTTAATGCACTATTTTGACATTAAAAAATATTGGGTAGAATATGCTGCTGAAAGTACAGAACAAAAGTCTTTTTTCTTAAAGACAGAAATGATATATGATTTGAATATCCAATAGTCTGCTTGAGAAAACACTTTACAGCAGAGGTACAGAATTAAATGGCATCTGTGGTGCACTTATGTTGTGACCTGAGAATTAAGACTGAAACCCTGGCCCTTATAACTAGACAACCACTCTCTACTAATGAGGTGGAGTTCAACCATCACTAAACCTCATTTTATGTAATAAATATACGATTGTTCAAGAAAATCAAAAATAAAAGCTTATTTATTGCATGCCTCACTGCTGATTTGTATACAGGTTTATCACTTTCCAATGGTAGGTGGCCCAGGAAATACATTTCAGACTACAAATCCCTGGGTGGGGGGGAGAAGAGTTTTTAAAATGTTTCCTTTCCATATCTTTTTACATGGATGTTATAGACTACCAACACATTTTACGCTACACAACAAAACGCCATAGCTTAAGTGTTTTTCTAATACTGGAAGGGGATCACTGCCAACTACGATGTAACAAATCAGCGTAACACAATGCCTGCTTTAAAGCCGGGCATGAATTATCGAAGATAGATTAATGTATTTCGATAGAGTTGCCATTAAAAATAGTTTACTACTGAGTACTTTATACCAACTACAGTACTTAAAGTATAAGACTGCATGCCACCATGACTTAAAGCTTGGTTAATTAGCGTTACAACCAGGCCGGAGCTCAAGATTACGTTGCAGGAGCGGATTTAGTGATATAAACGAGATTACGCAATCGAGTAGCTCGGAAATCGCGCGTTGCATGCGTTACGTATCCATCCAGTTAGTAACCTGGTTACATTATCAGTTAATTCATTTAGTATCCCTAGGAGCTAAACGCTTGAGAGCAGCGTGCTGTGGCACGACGACTTTTCGTTGCAACAGGTACAAAAGCGCGTACTCTCAAGTTCCCCATGACACCTAACGACTATGTACAGCGCAACACGTACATTCACGGCGAACAACTTTATTCAAGCATGTGACCGAAGACACACAGTACAACAAGTGTATGTATTCAACACAAGCACAACGCAATATTGACTATTTACAACTGGCGCTGTGCCAATTAAGTACCCACATCCGATATACTTGGTACCGCTGGTTCCCACCTTATAGCACCATAGTACCTACATATATTTAGCAATAAAGGCCATCTAGAAATACCAGTTTATTGAAATCATCAGTCTTGTATTTGTGGACAGTGGAAAAAGGAGTCCCTGAAAAACTCTAGGGTTGACCTGCAACCACAAAGATGTCCAACAACAGCGTTCTCATCAAACCATCATTTATCTCATGAATATACACTCACCAGCCACTTCATTAGGTACACCTTGCTAGTACCGTACTGGACCCCCTTTGACCTTCGGAACTGCTTTAATTCTTCATGGCATAGATTCAACAAGGTGGTTGAAACATTCCTCAGGTTTTGGTCCATATTGACAAGATAGTGGCATCACACAAATGCTGCAGATCTGTCAGCTGCACCTTTATGATGCAAATCTCCCATTCCACCACATCCCAAAGGTGCTCTATTGCATTGAGGTCTGGTGACTGAAGGCCATTTGA
>JAACJT020000038.1:953843-971848 GCA_009936485.2 Gymnarchus niloticus
CTTTCCCAACATTAGCATCTTCTCCAGTGACTCCTGTCTTCTCATTGTGTGCCCAAAATATTTGAGCTTCATCTTCAACTCATTTCATACCTGTGACAAATTAGGGTTGTGTAAAGGTGGTAAAAGATCAGCATTGCTAAAAAGGAATTAATTTCAAAGGAATAAACATGAAATGGTTAAATGTTGCATTCTATTTTTCCAGCACAGGGTCAGAGTAAGCCTGGGGCCGATCCCAGGAAGCAGAGGGAATCAGGCACCCTAGATGGGAAGCCAATTAATGCCAGAGAACACACATATACAATCGAAAACCACAGGCAAACTAGAGGCATGAATACACCTAACTGGATGGTTTTTAGTTAGGGAGGAAAGTGGAGTACCCACAGGAAACCTTCACAAACGTTTACGCTCCACCAAGACTCGGGTGGGAACCCAGATGGCGTGCGGCTACAGTGTTAGCCACTGAAACAGCTATTTTTCAGGTAAACCGACTGCTAGCAATCCCACACAGCTATGAAGTTGAATAAGTGCCAACCAGACACTAGCTAGCTGTCTTAAAGAATACACAGCTTGTGAATCCTGCTGTAGGTGAATTTTAAATTGAGCCGTAGCACCGCGTATCAAATCCTGGCCAATATGAGCAGAGCCAAAAAAGGGTCTGACAGATCATTCATATCAACAGCTAGCCGAACGCCATCATCTGTGATGAACCAGAGAAGGACATACATGTACAGATGACCAGTGGAATGGGAAGTTGTCTTCTAGACAGTGAGGGAATAGACTTTCAGGTGGCGGAGTGTTACTGTGGCATGCTGGACATTTCACCTGGGCTTCTCAACCGTACACCCTGCCTACTATCTTACGTTACATTAACAAAGCAACCTATGCCAGATAATGCTCCCCCTTGTGGCACGCCTATGCTGGAGCAGAGTGCAGTCTGAAAGCAGACCACTGTCCCAGGTGCTGAATCCCGTTTCAGCTGCTCTGCCACTGGATATGCCCTCTAGGTCTCACCATGTCTGTACGTTGCTAGGGAACATTGATTCAGACATTAATCCCATCCTGACCCTCAGGGGTCAGTGAGCCCTGAGCAAACTAATCTTTTTTTCTGCACATCTGTTCTTATTGACTGAGTGAACGTTAATAAAGATGGTTTCCATCTGCACAACCTGAGAGTTCAGAGTCATAATGTCAGGCATGCAAATACGATACATTGCTAGTATTAAAAAATTTTATTTAAATAGATCGAGCAAGAAGTTGATTCGAAGGAGAAGCTAACAAGCTTCAATGGGTGTAATTACCATTGTGTTAATGTGGCTCATTCCTGTTTCACTAAGTGTTAATTATAGCACCACTTAAGAAAGAATGTGAATTAACGATAGATGAAGACATTGATAGGAAGAATCTATACAAATTACTTAATAAATCATCGTCTTCATCCTCTACATGTCAGGCAATAATTATAGAAAGATTTTGTGAAGTTTTTCTGAACATAACTCAGAGCACTGAATTGCACCCTGCAGGGTACATTGGCACTGTTAGACTTGAGTGAATCAATTTCCACAGCCCACTGAGCCATCCGATCCAACTTCCATCTCTTATACTTAATGCTGTCCTGCCTAGTAGTTTTCACAGCGTAGAGAACTTACCGTACTGACCGTTCAGTGGTCAACGGCCTCTACTCGTAATTCCCTCAAAGTGATTTATCCACTCGTAATGCGGCAGAGAAGACATTGATTAGTCTCTTTCTGCTCTGATGCCATTTGTGCGGGACTTTGCCGGGGCTCGCGAGGACAGGGATCTGAGAAATTATCATAAAACTCCACTCAGTCTAGTAAACCTGTCATTGGCTTGTTTGCTTGCATTCGGCTGGGGGGTGAGTTCTAAGCTAAGATAGAAATGAAAAAACATCACTGATGCCAACATGAAAACAACAAACAGTGAAGCACTACTGGCCCAAGAGTATTATACACTAAAGGCATCTTTAATTTCCTCGGGAATTAGAGAGACTAATGAAAAGGCTGAAACTTCTAGTGAGTCACTAATCTGCATGCTTAATCGACCAATCTGCCATACGAAAAATATCTAAATGCAGAGCAAAAACCTAAAGGACATACGTAACGTACACGGACTCAATGTAAGTCTGCATGAAAATCTGACTGTGTAATGGACTACAGTGGATGGATTGTACAGATTACGAAGGAAGATCACATTTTTACCTGCCTTTGTAGTTCTGAATCAACGTGAAACCTATGAGTACTAATTTTTTGGACTCAGACTCTAAACAGGGTTTTTGATCTAAAATCATTAAACATGGCTAAGCTCTCCAGTCTAAAATGGAAAAATTCAGTGCACTCCAGTTTATTACAATCTGGAAACTAACAATGCATACTGTTAAGGCTTTACTCCAAGGATAAAACGTTTAAAGCTCCAACAACATTAACCAGCCTCCAAGGTTCACTTCAAATAAACAAATCAGAATAGGGATTGTGTCATCATTGAGACCTAGCTTGTTCCAGTTGCGATCAGAACGGCAGGAACTCAGTAAGTCGCATTATGCATCACAGGAAAAGTATGCATGCCGTTTTCGCAAAAATGGAACCATGAAGGTCAGCTGTGCAACACTGTGGGGCACACGTGCCATTTTATTAAAGGAGACAGCCTTGGCATTTTTTTCCCCCATATTTATCCCTACATACAGTTAAACAGCTATCACCATGTTAATGTCATCTACAAATTTCTGAAAAGTCCATGGCTAACACAAGTACTACTGATCAGGCGTACATTATGCCTGCCCTGTTTAGTATGCTCAACAGATTTACTTGAACATATGATTAATAACGGGACTGTCTTGGAACAAACAGTTCAGGTGTGGAAGGCACATTGAATGTCATGAATATAATTACTCTTGCCAGTAAGTAGTTATCATTATTCTTTAAATAAACAGGCACTCTTTCAGATGCAAACACGCAGCTCCTTCTACCGCATGCGGTTGCTTGATTGTCCACGGTTAGATCAAATCCTTCTTGACAGCTGTACTGAAGGCACTAATTTAACACTCAGAATATTACAGAGGACCATAAATATTGAGGCTTTCCCGTCTACTGAAACGCAACTGGCAAACTGTTCTTATGCAAAGAAAGCGGGCAATAACAGTGAGCCTGAAGACCGAAAGAAATGCTAGGAAATTGAAGAACATGGCTTTAAAAAAACAGAAAATAAAAAGTACAATCCTTAATGGTCCCACGTGCCATGTGGCTTGGGATTTCCAAAACGGGTTCAATTAATCCTATAATACGTTTTATCGAGCGGCTTTAGGCAGGGGTCCACGCTATTGCACTGACAACCAAAATTGCACATAAAGCAAACTACAGCGTATTTAGGCTTCTGACTTCGATATCAGACTCCTTTAATATCTCTCTGTTGAGTACTATACAGTTCTCTTCCTGACATTCATTCTTTTTCTGTTCTAGTAACATCCGATACTGAGTAATTTAAAGCCGTATTTTTATTTGAATTGCAAGTCTAATAAGCATAAAGTTAGAAGACTTCTATAGTTGCATGGTTTGTCGGCGATATAATATTACACTTACAACTGGTTATTGTTGGGAAAAAAAAAAACAAAAACGTTGTATTGCATTATTCTACTTTGTCCTATAACTAAATATGATTGCCCTTGCATTGAATGTGTATTGGACATAAAGAAAGGTTCCGGAGAGGAATTCAGTTTTTTCCTGTTTTTATTTCTTTGCCCTTACGTCATTGTTAAAACGGGATCGATGCGATTTTATTTACCACAAGCAGCATTTCACATGCAATCCTTGTAGAAGAGGAGCCTTTTGTGCGTCAGACGGTCAGGACAGCCAAATACTAAAACGGGTATTAGTCATTCGGTCCGTCATAATTAGCAGACAGATAAATTAATCAGCTGAGTTGATTGAAAGCAAATTAAGATACCTGTCACCCTCAAGCCGGCCTGTATAAAAACCATCCAGCAAGACTAGAAGCGAGCAGGAGACTGGAAGAGAGAGAAGGAGGGAAGGAGGCTGGCTGGGGAACACGGAGGTCTTTGAGCTGCTCTATGGAGAGGATTCCCTCTTCACAGGTGTAGCCCTCAGTACAGGACCCATCAGAGCTGCATCTCAGCTACACCACTACTCATTTCTCACTTTTCTGAGCGTCTCTCAAACTTGCCGCTTTTTCCGCCAGACGGGACAGCCTCCAGCAACATGAAGCTGCTCTTATCTTTCGTGGTAGTTTTAGTTCTTGCGGAAGCTTTTTGTGAAGACGTGTCTCCAGCTGAAGACATGAACTACTGGACACACACCAGTGAGAGACCGGTAAGGGTCCGTGTCAGCGGCGCTTTGCCTTTTCATCAATGACATGAGAGTCCGCCTGGAGACATCTGGATGTCTGAAATCATCTTGGAAGAGGCTGAATAGATGATGTTCTTACAGAGCGATTAAATCAACTGAAGTCGATATTTGTGTATGCTCTTAGTTTATTATTTACCGCAGACAATTTGTCTTCCAATCTCGGTGTAGTATAGTATCGTCTGTATTCATTTAGTTAATTATAATATAAGAATATACCGTATACACAATATGGAGAAGTGGCAGCATGAGTGCAATGTTGTTTAATATATTTTTTAAATTATTCAGACATGTCTATATTTGTTGTAAAATGTTCAGATGAGGAGCTCAAATGATACACGAATCAATCCGAGTAAGTAAATGGGTATCAATAAAACATAGCGCCAGGAGTGTCTGATTGATTAGTTTTATCCCAGACATGCGCTGCTTTTCTAGGTAATGCGAGTTTACGATTGACATTGCGGGTTGGACGGCGGCCAGTTTGGTAAGGAGGACATCAGCGTCTCCTCCCTCCGAATACGCAACAAGTCGCAGTTTACGATGTGTGACGATCTGAGTCTTCGTTCAGCGGGATAGTTTCGACGTGGATGTACCGACGGGCTATAGCACCCCTCCTTAATTACCGATCAGCACCCTTTCAATATCTACAGTGTGTGGAATTAAATTGCAGCATTACTGCCAAACATACATGTAATGTTGGCTTAGTAATCACTACAAGTGTGACGATCACCGCCACCCTGCATTGTAATTCTGTAGTTTTTGAGTAAGTGATCATTTGCCCCACAGACAATGGACCCTCATGTCAGGCTGATTTCATTTCTTTTCTTAGGATGACTGGCTACCATCCGACCTCTTTAAAGAGATGCTGAGGAGAATGACAAGGAAACCGCGGCCACATCAGTTCTTCGGTCTGATGGGGAAACGGTCCTCGAGTAAGATCAGTCGTCTTCAGTGTCACTTCATGCATCTTTGATATATTATAACAGAAAATATAATGCTGGAGAAAAAATATTTTTCTTCTTTGAATTTTAGTTTCTGCTAGGACTGATATATTCACAGATAGTGAATTCTATTAATTCATGACTTAATATTGGGAAGGAAGTTTTAAGGGACTGCAATGGCATTAATAATCATTTGGAAAGTTCCAAAAGATGACAGCAGCCCTGCCTAACATCAAATGCCATCACATGTCTCGTGCCATTTATGAAGCTTCGTGGGAAAAGCGTGACGTGTTTTTTTGGTTTTTTTTCTCTTATTTCTCTCTTTCCTCATGACAGCAAACCCACAGATAACCCGCAAAAGTGAGTAAGGGAATGTAATTTCAATTAATGTACTATAATTACTATTTCAAAGTGACATGACAATGAGTGTATTTGCCGGTTGTAATCACCTTAATGGGCCATTTACTGCTTGTAATCACCTTAATGGGTCATCTTACGCGTTCGAAGCTGTTAGGTGGAATGGTGAACGTGTCACTTGTTACGCACGTCGTGAAAGCGAACAATGAAGGTCCCTGTTGCCAGCGGAGATGTCCAGAGTATTACTACAGTGGGCATTCTTTCACATGTCAGAGCCCAAGTAAATGGACTCATTAGGGGCGAAGTGTCATTCGGGGAATCGGGAGAGGAGTTCGGTGTCATGACGCGAACGAGGAAGAGTCCGTGCATGTCACACATCACCTGGAGAGGGTGACACGAGGGTGACGTCCGATCTGTCCCCATGAAAGGCCGGGTAGAGTAATGCAAGGCATTCAGAACAGCAGAAGCTGGGTCTCCAAGCTCAACAATGAAATGAATGAGTTAAATGAAATACAGTGCATACGACTGAGCAAATGCAATATTTCTCTTAGCCCATAAAACCCGAAAAATCGATTTTAGACAAATTACCCGTGGAAGCATTCATTTTTTTGCGTTCAGATTTAGATGTACCATTTGTATCGACATATTTTTGCAGAATTGATCATGTCGACTGTAGTAATTGAAATGACCCAAATCATTTTGCGCTGCACATTAA
Source organism: Gymnarchus niloticus (assembly GCA_009936485.2). NCBI lineage: Eukaryota > Metazoa > Chordata > Actinopteri > Osteoglossiformes > Gymnarchidae > Gymnarchus > Gymnarchus niloticus. The sequence continues at coordinate 960,227 of JAACJT020000038.1, forward strand.
CGGCTTTATTCACTGAATGCGCGCAACCGCAACTAAGAGCCAACACGTCTGGAGAAACTACGTGTGATAAAAATGACTGTGGTTAAGCAGCAGATCCCTTAGGATGAAGATGCTCAGAATATTTGAAGACTCCTGCGAGCTGGCGTCACACTGGGGATGGGATGGGGGGCTAAAGCCTTTTAAGTGTCGTGTACCAGGATTGTGTTAATGTGGAGTCGGGGTTAATGTGTCAGGCTGCTTCTGGTGTGATCGCCTGGGTTGAAAGCGCCTTGTTAAAGTCAAGCCTTCGCCACCGTATTATAGGACCTGCATCTATGGCTGTCACTCCAAACTCGTAAAATAAAACGCCTGATTGACAATATTCTGCCCGCAGGACAAAAGCTTAACTCGTTCGTTGGACTTATGGGGAAAAGGAGCCAAGAAGAACCAGGTGAGAAACACTAATGCCACGACTTGCTACACCCACATCCCATAAAATGAGTGACTGCAACACTTCGAGCTGACCACCGTTTTCATGTGTTCATCTATCCGCTTACTGTCGCGTAGTTTGGCAGCTGGACACCGCAACCGAGGAGGATAACTAGAAAAGTGACGTACAAATAAGGATAACACGATGTCAGTCGTTGTATTGTTAAGTAACTGTATGCTTTTCCTTTTCATTTTCAGACTCGTACGAATGGAGCATAGAACATAATTACGGCCGCCGTTAATCCACTTCGGTTTAAAGCTGCTTCAGCCTTCTGATTGTCATTCCAATAAGTGACGGAGAGACAAGATTTTATATATATCTCATCAAATGTGCGTTAAATAAAACTTTTCCTCACATCGTGATTATGGTTATGGTATTTCTGCAAAAAAAAAAAAAAAAAAAGTTTTTCTTGGGGATACAACTGTGGTAATTTATTTTGCCATAAATATGAAACAATACGTTAGTTGTGAATATTGCAGCTCCGGATAGTGAAGCGAAAGGTTCTTGGCGGGAAAACTGCATTGCACTGCCATGTTCTGTCTAGTGCCTCATGGTTGATTTTATTTACTCTGCCTTGTAAATACATTCCAGTGTGGTTTCGTGCATGAATCTGGCTGTACATCAATGACTCGTTATTACGCAATCTGATATGACAGTAAATGGAATCCTGGTTTGTCACATTGGCCTGACATTAAAATTATTTTTATTATTAGGTATACTCTACTTTTCTTTCTTACTTTTTAACGTACATTCTAAGATTGGTAACTTTATATTTAATGGCGTTCAACGCCCTCCTGCGCAAAGAAAGTGGAGATTCTGTGCGACTTAACGTGGAGATCGGTGTCACACACAGCAGACCACATAAAAAGGCAGATAGAGTATAAAGTCTTGCATCTTAAGTATGAAACAGTAAATCGCTTAATAAACCACAAAATGTACCGAAAATTATAACACTCTTACGAAATAGTTACATTTAAACGCCAGCCTTCATTTAAAAACAAAGCGATATGGTGTATATCAAGCCCTAACAAAGACTTGTGTAGATTTTCACATGCACGCCGTTTCTTGATTTAGATGATCATAGATTCTGCTCCTGCAAGCTGCAAAAAAGCCTGATGTATTTCCGTATTAATCATTCACAAAAACCAGATACCATTAATTAAAAGCAGATGCATCACCCACATCAAAGCAACGTCTTCCCCTCTATCAAGAACCTCATACTCATTGTTGGTCCCCCTTACTTACTTTTCCAGAAAATACTCAAAACATCTAAAGTGTAAAAGCCAGGCTTCACATACAATTCCTAAGACAAAGCAGGTCATTGCAGACAGATGCTCAAAAAAAAAAAGAATCAAGACATTTAAGGCATCATATGTCAAAACCTTAAGCTTAAGACGTTAAGTGGTCAGGCTCCATTAGGGTATCATGGTGCTTAAGCTGGCTGGCAGCGTAGCAGATCACAAATCTGCTGGACATTAGGTTCATACGAACAGCCAGCATCAAGTCAGAGAAGGACGTTAGTTTTGATACCATCACGAAAAGGAGTTCTGCTGTGACGTGACGAGGTCTGCATTTGGAATAGCTTTGTTTTCACTCACATTCATCCGAACCCCTTTGCGATGAATGCTCTTTCGGGGTTTCATTTGTTAACTTGACCACGACATCAACATTTTAATAAAATTCCCTTGTATTTTCAAGTAGAGGGCAACAAATATTCACGTGGCTCGTGGATGTTTGGACTGTGGGAGGAAACCAGAGTACTTGGAGAAAACCCACGCAAACATGAGGAGACCAGAAAAAGAAATCCGTGACTGTGCTGCCCACTCATGTACTAATGGAGGCGAGACAAAATGGATTAGTTTAGGTAACAACGTCAATGCTTCGTTGGTACCTGCTGAATGGTGCAAAGAAGTCATAGGGGATAGAGAGGGACCGGGTCTGCAAAACAAGGAGCCAATATTCAGTGGCCTGGAAAAGTATGGAGAGCTGAGAGGAGCGATACTGGCCCTGGCATGGAGTCCAAACTGATTGTCTGATTGTCACTGGGTGACGGCGTTGAGAGGCAAGGGAGATAAAGGAGGTGTGGAGGTGTTTATCAGTACTAATCATTTAGTGGGGGGCAAGAAAATAGTGCGACCGGGGGGTAATATTTGAGTAGTGCAGCCGCACAACTGTTTTAAGATTGGATGGAACCTCAGGTTTAATATTTCCCATCTGAATGGTGAATGCTGGGTTTCTTTAGAAGTACAGTGGGCTGAGCTACAAACGAGAACGCTGGTGTGTTTATGTTTAAAAGGTGAACGTTTAAATAAATCGTTCAAACAAACTCAATTCAATACTATTATTTAACATTTACTTAAAATAACAGAATAAGAAATGGGGCTGAGAAGGTTAGCGTCTATATTTTTTTCCCTGCCTCATTTTTTGAAGGTAACTTTAGTCATAATGCTCCCATACCGCTGAGCTGTAAGATGGTGCTGGGTCTTTCAGCTGTGCTTCCACGTTCTCCCCTGCGATGACCATTCCTTTTCATGATTTTTCAAGCGTAGCACCATGAACGCAATTAGTGGTTGAGCCAGTAGGTAAAAGGTTCTGAACCTATGTTAAATGATTAAGGTTAAGGGACGAATTAAATTAATTGTTCCTGTTTTTAACGTCGTAATATATTAATACACAGATCCACGAGGTCGTTTATGCTATGTTTTTATACATTGTCACCAAGGGCACCAAAATAGAAAATAGGCACCCTTATTTCAGCCAAATAGAGTGATCAACGGTACGCGTGAGCTTAAAGCGTGTCGTATTGTGGAACCTGTATCAAACGGTTCGGTATTTGAATACATACCGTCCCACCCCTAGGTTCAGTTAGGACGCACCTCTCACAAATCCGTAGTGACCTGTACCCGAGCCACAAGGAGCAACTGGTAGAAGGAGACAGGAGGAAGGAGTCACGTGGTCCATTTGGGACACACTTTCACGGCATCCCATTTATTCTCAAATTCCATTCTTTAACCGATATTTTATACTTTCCATGAATCTACGCTTTCCACGTTTTTTTTTTTTCCCCCAACTGGATTAAACACAAACAAAAAATACCAGTGCAAGCTAATTGTAGCATTTTTTGCTTTTTCAGAAAATGCTTCATAATCCTAACTTCGTATACATTTACGTTTTTTCAAAATGTAAAAACAAAAAATCTATACATATTCTTAGATTATATTTTTTCCATCAAAAACAAACAAAATCTTTAGCTCCTAATGTTACAAGGCAACGCAGAATTCAAGTGTTTGTCCACAGAACAAAGGCCTCACACACTTGACCTCCTAATACACCTCATCTTCAATGTCTGCCTTGTCAGGCTTGTATATTGACAGAGTCCTGGCGGATGGGTCAGTGGCCTTGATCCATCTGGGCATCCAGTAATGAGGCAGCCACTCTGCACAACCTGGGAAGTGCTTCTCAAACACCTGCCGGTAATAGTAGGCCTCCTTTGTGGTGGGTGGATTACGGGGAAACGTTTTTCCAGCGTTTTCCAGCTGTGTATCATTGACCTTGAGAGGGAAACGGACAAAGATAAAAAAAAAAACTGACATATTTATAACAAGCCACCTGACCGATGCTTTTACAATGGTACAGTTTATACAGCTGATATTTAATGGAAACAATCCAGGTGGAGCCCATTGTGTAATGGTCCAGCAGCTAAGCCCATCCTAGGACCTTAACCAGCAGTCTCAATGTTACAGAACCACATCCTTAACCTCAGTGATCGGCTGTTCAACGACACTCACGAATGTGCAGCCACACTTCACAACGTACACAAAATATTTTAAACAACTCTAACTGTAAAGAAGATTTGTGAGCAGGTGAGCTCCTCTGACGCTCACAAACAGCAGTCATCTATTGAATTTCAATGAGCCCTCTAGTGGCCACTAAGAGCCATGAGCAGGTGCATGAGTGAGACGGGCACAGCTACCTCCGATTCCAGGTGGTCCTGCAGGCTGGAGTACCATGACTTCTTGAAGGATGTCACGCCATCGCTGAAGGCCTCTTTACGCCTCCACAGGATGTCATCTGGGATCAGGTTAAGGCCCTTGAAGGCATCTCTCAGCAGGTGTTTCTCCACCCCATCCTGGTTAAAGGACCCTCAGTGACAACTCTGCTTACATTCTGACTTTTACCATTTTAAATTTATACTAATTTCTTTTATTAGAATTCATTTAACAAGATTCCAGAAGTCATATGGAAAGGTGATTTTACAATGACAGAAAAGTTTCCATTGTAAGATTAAATAGACGTTTTGAATTAGTTCTTAGCTTTATAAATATTGTCTGTACAGTGTGTCACTTCATGTACATGTAAGATTGTGGCCCATGTTGAGAAAACATGAAGTTTTATAATAAATTATAAAATTAACAAACCACACTTTTCATATAGCAGATTTATCTAAGAGTGTTGTGCCTCAGAGGGATTTAGTGTGAGCCAGGGGGTCCACTCACCTTGGGGACCCTCATCTCTGGGGGCAGGGATAGGTAATACGATGTGAATCGGTGGTCCAGGAATGGCACCCTCAGCTCCAACCTGTAGGTGGAGACACAGAGACATGGCCTGAAATGAAGGGAAGTCTCAACACATGACAGAATCACCATAATGTTTGGAATTCAGAAAATAAACTATTTTGAAAATGACTGAACAGATAAATCCGTTCCATGAGGCAACTGCGCATCAAGCCAGGTGGGGGGGGGCTCACCCATGAGCAGCGGTGCTGCGATCGGCTCGCAGCACGTCAAACAGGTACAGTTCCTGGAGCAGCCGCACGCTGTCCTCTGCTGCGGCCTTCGGGGAAGGCGCCTGGGCCGGTCACGGTGCAACATGCCAATCAGATTTCACCATCAAGAACAACTCAATCAGATTTGAGAATTACCGGGGTGGTGTTTGGGCCAATGCCAGGTACCAACAGAAACTGTCGAAGAAACAAAGACACTCCTTTCTGGTGGCTAACCTTGTGGAAATAGATGTAACCCTGCGTAAGCTCATCAGATCCTTCGCCAGAGAAGATAACCACAGTGTCTGTCTTCGACTGAATGTACTTGGACACCAGGTACATGGCTGCCAAGAGAGAGACATTAAGACAAGTACAATAACACAAAGGCAGATTTTAAAAACTGGAGAGGACGCAAAGATGAAAGTTAATTGACAACAGACAGCAGCGCTCAGCCGTGAAAGTCTCACCAACAGATGCCCGGATAGTGGTGATGTCATACGTCTCCAAGTGGTAGATGACCCTGTCCACAGCCTTGATGCCCTCTTCAGGTGTGAAGTTCACTTCATGGTGTTCGCTGCCAATGTGTGCTGCCACCTAGCGGGAGAATGAAAAATTCTATAGTGTTCAGCATTCAAGGTTCTTATTGTGTTCTATACAGTAAACAAAAAATTTCTTGCTTACATGCTTCCTGCAGACCTTAGCATCAGATAAATGCCAGGCAATAAATATTAAATGCTATACAGAACAATAGGTGTAGCAGCCAACAATAAATAACAACTGATATCAAACAGAAACCACATGCATACAGCACAAAATAAACACCTAGCATTTACACGTGCACGAGTTGCACTGGTGACAGGATCTGAGGAATACAGCCACTTGTAGCAGCATGTCAGTAATTAGTATTTGTCAACATATTTAGCATGTTTGGTTTCCACCATCCTCCAAGACAGCGTTTACCTTGCGGGCAGCTAGGATGTCCGGGCTGTCGTCGGCACCAATGGAAAAGGTCTGAATCTTGTACTTGATGTCCTCCTCTCGAGCCAGCTTCATCAGTGTGGCGGCTACCAGACTAGAGTCCAGTCCGCCTAGATGGGTGACAACCAGTGGAAAGCACATCTGGAGGGTCACTGACGAGCAGTGTAACGGGAAAGCCGTACCATCCAGCAAGGCGTAATGCTGAAAGTACTCCAGTGAATATACAGATACACAGGCCCTTAATCCTTACTACCGAGAATTGAGGAACAGTAAGGAGTCCAAACACTAAATATATGTACACAGGAATGACAGATTATACACAGATGTTTAAAAAATGCAACCACTGCCAGCTGTTCTGGAAAGTGCTCTCTGAGGTCTAAGACATGAGCTGGGGACTTGATGTCATACGGTTTCATATGGTGTGCCGCTTGACCAAAGGCTGTGAAACCACACGTGGAAAGTCATAACAGTTCGATCAGAACAGTCGTACCTGACAAAAGGCACCCAATTCTCCTGTGGGCCATAAGACGTTTTCGCACGGCGTTCTCAAAGAGGATCCTGATGTTGCTTTTCACTGTCTCAAGGTGGACACCTGGGGGAATGTCAGGCTACCTTCATCCTGGGCCATTCAATCTCACATGAGGAACTCGTGTGCATTTGAGCCAAAGAAGGAAGTAAGACCCTTACTGTATATAAATGCATAAGCTGAGGCTCAGAGCAGGGCCACAGCTCCCTTTGGGTTGAGAAATAAACTAAACAGCACGTATGTGAAAAGAGAGAGAAACTGCCGGAATTTTAAAGAAGTGGCTCTGCATTAAAGGACAGATCACAGAGAACCAAGCGGAACACTTCTCACAGGTGGAGGATTTTAACAGGCGCTGCACAAGTTTGCGTATTGTTTTTACTCCGCCCGGTCAGTTGCTGTCGCAGAGACCAGACCCCAGCGAGAGAGTGTGGGCATAGTCACCTGGCGACAGTTTCCCCACGCTGTCATAGACAGCGTGTTTGGGCTCGTGGGTGCAGTCATGGAAGCGGTCTAGCTGAATAGACTCCACCTTGCCGTTCATCTTTAAGTCGAAAGCCTCAAAATATCCCGGTGGGAATGGCGTGATCGGAGGGTCCACTTCCATGGTGTGGCTGAGTGACATCAGACCTGTGTGCGAAATGGAGGTGACACCAGTTACTCCCAGATGGACATACTATACACAAAAACCAGAGGAACTGCATGCAGGACTTTGTAACCCTCTTAATTAAGGGGAGTCATTGGCACAACTTCTCAATAAGAAAAATAACTTCACCAACATAAGGACAAAAACCTAAAAATTAAATCATATAACTGATATGAGAATGGTAACTTTTACCCCTTGTCAGGGGACAATTTGCAGGTACTACTAAGATGACACTATCTAGATGACCAGCTGTCCTCACCTTTGGCCTCCGAACACACAGCCAGGAAGCCATTGTCCGTGATCATCTTGAACATGGGACGTACGCCATACGTGTCCCTTCCGAGGAACACCTTGCGGTTGGCTACGTCCAGGAGGATAAAGGCGAACACCCCATCTAGCAGGGAGGCCATCTTCTCAACCCCAAACCGGTCATATAGGTGGAGCAGGATCTCTCCATCCACTTTAGTCTCATGGTCAAACTCAAACTGGGCCTTCAGCTATAAGTCAGCAAAGAAGGTTGATATACAGCAAGATCATAAATGTCTATCAAGCAACCAGTGGTGGTAATACTAGAGTTGAACAGAAGAATGAACGAACAAATGGAATCTCAAATTGATGTTTTGGAGAAACTATTTCACTAAACTGTCCACGCATTTTCTTAAACAACCACACAAATTTAAAAACTGACACCCAGGGCAATACAAGTCTTTGTGGGCTGTTGTGTGGTATGGGTTCTCATTGAAATGAGGCAGTTTAGCACCTGATTGAAGCAATGATTTCTCTAATCACAGTTATTCTTTAAGTTCTGAGGATTTTATCTCAAGAGAGCAGTTACACTCGTACACTCTGCCGGCCTCAACGATCGAGACCCTTTTTTACCCGTTCGGTAAATGGTTCAACCGAAGTTTTCAGGTACTGAACCTACCCTCTGGTGGTTGTAGATCTCCCCGTTGTAGCAGAGCCACAGGTAGGGAAGCTTCCTGATCCTAAGAGGCTGCATTCCATACAGCTGGTCTACGATAGCCAGGCGGTGGAAGCCGAAGCAGCAGCTGGTGAAACCGTTGACGCTCTCGAAGCGAAAGGCGTCCGGCCCGCGATATGCTATCTTCATAGCGTTGAGGAACTGTATCGACAGGCACTCGTCACTGCCGAACAGGGCCCATATTCCACACATGCTGAAGCTGGATCTGTGCACAGCCAGAATGCAGGTCACGCATGAGAAAAATAGAATCGCTTTATTGTCATATGTAATGGAGACAACGTCACACAGCACACCGACAAACAGGAAAAGAAAACACTAAAAAATGATTAAAAACAGCAATAGACAAGAATACACAACAATAAACAAGAATATTTCATGTCTAAAAAATGTAAAAAGTAAGAGTAAGAGTGCAAGTAAATAAATCATTCTGTGCAAACTCTGCAGATATGTGGTTTTAAAAAGGCATTTCACTCCTCCAGGCACAGGCCAGCCTGCAGTGCTGGGGGCAGTGGATGGCATGAGGGAGAACGCTGTCTTTCAGCCTTGTTGTCCTAGCTGTCTCCCTGGTGGTACCAGTATGAACAGTTTGTGTTGAGGGTGGGTAGTGTCCTTAATGATGTCATGGACCCTCCTGAGAACTCCGATGTTATAGATGGTGTCGTGGAGACCACTGTTGGGATGACTCTCCCTGCAAGCTGACTCTAATGTGAGTCGTTATGTACCTTGGAGTGTCGGCCAGAACACCACGAGAATCTTTTTTGCTTTACTCAAGCCCAGCGCCCACCAATCCAGTTCTTGTACTACAAACCCAATTCCAAAAAAAAAGTTGGGACGCTGTATAAAATGTAAATAGAAACAGAACGCAATGATTACTGATATCTTATTCACAATAGAACATAGAACCCTCAAAACCTGTCCTGTTAATTACTAAACACAAACCCTTATGATCACCAAGATGATGAAGAATGTGATTCTAGCAAACACTTAAATTAACCAAGGCAACCATACTTTGGTGTTACAAACCATAGCAACAAAAATAATTAGATACCAAAGGTTCCATCGAAATCCTAAGAGTCTGAGGGCCTTTTATACAGATGTTTTCTCCAGTGCTGGGAGTCTCTGTTCCAATGACATGATGGAGGACAGGTATGGTCCTGGGAAAGGCACTGCTGTGGTACAATTAAGGTTGTAACCCAGATTATTCTGTAAGCATTTATGTTTTGTAAATGGAAGTGTGTAATACTAATCTGGTAACATTGCCTTATCATATTTAAGTGTCGTTTCTACTATTTGTGAGAACACCATCCATCCATCCATCCATCACTGAACCATTAATCCTAGTCTGGGTCACGGGGGACACTGAGTCTATCCCAGACACCACAGGGGTAATTTACAGGGGTACAGTCTGGACAGGATGTCAGTCCATCGCTGGGCGCACACACACACACACACACACAAACTCGACATACACCAGTTAAACTAACCACGTCTTTGAAATATAGCTGTTCAGTCAAATTGCAAACAGAACATTGGAGAGATTTTCATCATACAGAAAACCTGCTTTGGTCACCCTAGAAGGGGCTGCAACAGCGTCGCCCCCTCCAGCCCAGCGCGGCACCAGCCAAGGATCAGCAAGCAGCCTGACTGCGGCTACATTACACGACAGTACATTTCCAACTTTTCTTCCCTATTTGTTGCCCAAAAAAAAACCAAACAACCAAAAAATAAGCGGTATTTACTTTCAAACGTCTCGACATAAACGTGTACCTGCTCGGCTACATTATTTCAGACATGGCCAGCGAAGGCGTACACATTGTATCTACGTGTGTCACCTTTCAAATGTTACCTGCAGCGGCGATATGAAAGAGAGACGAATTATTATTCCACTACTGTACACCGAATTCTTCAGAAGGACGTCCGCAGGTCAAGGCGTGCATGCGATGTGGGGCGTCGGGGCAGAAGAGGAGGAAAAACGCGGCGGGGATGGTATCTGAGGGTGGCGGAGAGCCGCCCTCCCGACACACCACGCAACTCTGTGACGAATTGCATCATTTCACGTTAACCGTTTACTAGCCTGACATACAGCAATGATCTGATATTAGAGGATGTGACGATCATCAGCAAAAATTATGCTTCTTTGTCTCATACATACACACGCACACACATCGGGCTTCAGACATTTACCTCAATTCTACTCCATTAAAAAAAGAATCTTAATACAGCGGTGCTTGAAAGCTTGTGAGCCCTTTAAAATTGTCTATCTTTTTTATGAAGGAGACCTGACGTCTGATTTTCAAACAAGTCCTAAAAGTAGATGATGAAAACCTAGTTAAACAAATGCCACAAATTATTGCATTTGGTCATGTATTCATGGGAGAAAAAAAAAAGGATCCAATAACATATCTGCCTGTGGGAAAAGTAAGTGAATCGTGCTGTCAGTATTTGGTGTGACCCCCTTGTACAGCAATAACTAACTAAACGTTTATACAGCTGGAAACAATCCAGGTGGAGCCCAGTGTGTAATGGTCCAGCAGCTCAAAACCTTGAAATTCTTTGGCTTTAAATGGTGCATACAATAGTTTTATCATAACCTATATGGAAATTCACATTAAATCCACACAGACAACAGAATACCTCAGTATCAAATTTTAAGTTTGAGAAACCAATTTATTGGTAATATTGGTTGCCATATTTTTCAGCCTTACAATAAATTGCTATATTTCAAGAATTTCCCACCAGGATCAATTCTTATTACAAAATACATTCATAAAATTATATATTAGGGAAAAAAAACAAAACCTTGATTTCTTTGATGGCCAAATACCTATATTTACTTATGACAAAGTAAAAGTTTCCCTGAAAACTCCTTTTCAGTGTCAAGAAATTACTGTTAATCCGCTCAGTTAAAATGTAAACTTAGAAACCCTTCTCTAAATACAGCCAGTTGTTTCTATAAGAGTTCACAAATAGTAAAAACCAGGACCCATAATACAAGCAAAATTAGTTAAAACTGGCATTTATTGGAGCCTTATCATTTCAGAAAATACTGTTTAATTGTGAAGTGTTCATTTTACCTGAAACTTTGGTACACATCCAGAGTTCAAACATTACAGGCAGCCACTTTTGGTAGTCAAAATGGACAATAGTGTCATTTTGGGGGGGGGGGGGGGGAAAAAAAAAAAACCCCGGGGGCCCGGGGGTGCAGGAACCAGAAAAAACCGGGGGGCCCTCCCAAAGCAAAAATGTGCCTCCGGTCAGGGAA
>JAACJT020000038.1:974345-1007735 GCA_009936485.2 Gymnarchus niloticus
AACCAAGCATAGACGGAAAGGGAGGAAGAAAGTGGGGGGCGGGAGGTGAGGGGGGAAAAAGGAGAACTTGTTGTTTTGGGGGGGGGGGGGGGGGGGCACAAAAGAAAACCACTTTCCTTACTTGATGTAGAGTGTTATGCTGAGCAAATACATAAAGGCAAAAGGCATATGTAAACGAGGTTAGTATTATGACATGGCCGTACATAAAATGTAAGGTAAAGCAGACTGTGCCTCATTAATGAGTGCTATAAAACACGGTCTACAGTACTCCCAGAAGCTTCAGAAAATAACCAGTGAACCCCTAACTGCAGATACAAGAACACAAACACGTATATAATACAAACAATATTAAAAGCAACTTCAGCGAACTGCAGGAGTATAAATGCTGTTATTTTACTATGGTAAACTTCTGGGTTAGAAAACACCTCAGGCAGGCTTCTAACCACCCTGTTTGGGAAAATTTAACCTCTCCAAAATCTAATGTGGCTTGAACTCAAATGCAGCGTCATCAACACTAGACTGTACCCATTCGCATATATAGTAAAAAAAAAAAGTGCAAATACCACGCAAACTAGATATCTATGGAGTGAATAAATGGACTAGAATAGTCATGACCTAGGTATGTCGAAGGTACATGCAAAACTACTACAAAAATCAGTAATAGCATTTGGACTTCTTTCTTGGAACATGTAATATAATCTGTTTAGCGGCATGTCTACGGCAGCAGGAATTCCAACGGTATGGCCATGCAAGCAGCTTTCATAAAGGCAGAAAGACCAACACCCTGGACAAGCAGGTGAAACCAAACTCAGGCCTCATGTTAAAACAGCCATTTTCTACCAAAGAAGATAAACAGCTTAATTTGAAGTTCTCATATCCTGAATCCACTTGAGTGGATCTGGGGAAAAGAAAAAAAACACCATGTCTGAGAGTTCCTTAAACACTGTATTGCACGTAAATGTTTAAAGGGTCATTTTAAATCAGGGGAAAACTAGGGCGTCTTTTGCCCTCTCGTTATCAAGTGGCAGACTTAAAGGGGCCTGTAGCAGGAGTCAGGCTGCCACATGCGCAGGTCCACCAGAATCTGGTTCAGCTTTTGCATCCAGAGATTGCGCTCCTCCTTGGTGTCTGCACTCAGCCAGTTCCTGTACAAAAACAGAACTGCATTACTGCTTGCTGATGTGTTTGAAAGGCAATGCCCAAATCTTACTTCAAGGCAAAAGCGAACAGTCAAAGCCTCCTCTCCCCGAGGCAGGTGGCAGACGAGGCAGGACTCTTACTTGGTGACACACATTGTGTTCTTGCATCGGCTGACTAGTGTCTCTTTGTCATCTTCCCTCTGAGGCCTAACAGTGATCAGCTCAAAGGTATTGGGCCTGGCGCAGAACTCCCGGTTTGCCGGTTCCACCTTCCGGCTCGTGCAGTTCGCCAGGTTGATCCGACCAATTGGGTTCTGAGAACCAGCACAGTGATGGACTATCTTTAGCTTGTCAAACAAAAGTCAGCCAGTTATTGCAGAGGTCTAAAGGTTTCCAAGGCATGAACATAGTCTAACCGTACTGCCATTTTTTAAATTACCTTTTAATGTAGGATGATTTTATAATCGCATTTTAAAAAAAAAAAAAGGGATCACGACTAAATGTAATGCCTACAGGACTCATAAAATGTAATCGCCAATACTTGCAGAACAAAAGGTACAAAACGGCACGTTGATTTCGTTACAATGGATGAACACGTTTCTCAACTGCCGATCTGTCGACCCCTAGTGGTCTGTGATGCAATCGCAGGGGGTCCACGGAATGCTTATGGAAGGATAGGAATGGCATTTCATAAAAATATCAAAACATTTCTGTAGGCCTATGTTAAGGCTCTTAATGTTAAATATAGAAAAATCTATTAATCATTATGGCTTATATATGGCTTTCAGGTTAGTTTTTCAGCACTTTAGATATTGGGTTTTCTGGGGATCCGTGTACAAGACGTGTTTTGGGTGTGTATGTGGGACGGGGCGGGGGTCCTTGAGGATGGATCAAAATGTAATAAGCGTCCAGTGATCAAAAAAAAAGTTCAAAGCTTATGACAAAGGGCAACAAATATGGAACAGCACTCAGTAAGCCATTATATCCAGTGTTATTAGCAGTGCTATAATGCTACAGATCATGCCTGCCAGAATGAGCAGCTGAAATTGAGCGACCATTTAGGTGACAAACCTTGCGTTTCTCATCATCTGGGTAGGTCCAGTACGAGATGCAGTAGCCCGAGAGGACGCACCACCTCCTGTGCCAGGCCCCAAAGCCGCTGACGTCTTCGAACATCGTCTGGAAAGAGGCAGACCCAAAAGACCAATAAGCGGCACACAGTGCTCAGCTAACATCGCCGTTAAACTTCTGCAAGTAAAATGATCTTCACATTTCTTTCCTCCGACTGAGCCGATTAAGAAGATCTCACTGTTGGCTTTTAACTCACCAGGAAGCCCCTTTCCTCCACCTGTGAGCCCACCTCACACTGCAACTTCAAATAGATGTGCCCCTCCAGGGGACACAGGAAGGGAACCTGCAGGGAATACATGTCACCCTGAAACAGACACTCAATGAAGGGAAGAGCCAGTACAGGTGTGGGCGTTAACCTCCTGTCATCCCAGAACTCTTCATTATATAGTCAACAGAACAGAGAAGGAAATGAAAAAGCCCGGCAACTGTAAACCAATCAAATAAATATACCCATAACATGAAGGGTTAATCCCATGAGAAGAGAGAGCAGTGAGTCAGGAAGAGAAGCACAGATCCCTTCAGGTGACATGGCTAAATGTTAAATCTTCCCTGTCATTGGAAAAGTGGCTGAAACTTGGTGCCAGACCAACACTGGCGGTATACCGATGAAGACATTTAACCGACACGTAGCATGCTGTGGAAAAAAAAAGACGTGCTGTTCACCCCGTGATGAACACTGTGTCAAGCACAGAAGAGCAATCAGAACTGCAGTATTAGACCACATCTTTTGGTCAAGAACACCCACTTAAGAATTGCTCAAAGCATGCTATGTAGCTGGCTTCACATATGCTCAGGGTTGCAAACATGAATGAACATAAGGAAAAACTAGGCAAACCCAAGGCCTTTTGCGGATATCTACATCTGCACAACAGATCATGACAAGAAAAGACCGGCATTTCATGGCATGAAGAATCGAGTTGGGGGGGCTGTCTGACCCTAACAATGTGCTTGGCCGTGTTTTGGCTCTGGCTAGTTCTGATGTCCAAGTATACGGCCAGCTTAACTGCCTCATCGTCAAACATTAAATCTTCTGCATGACTTCTGGACTGGCAGTTCTGCCTAAAAGCAAAATGAGGCAACAATGAGCATTGAGCTGCATTCACTAACTTTAGACAGCCACCACAAATAAAAGTTTTTAGCCAAAAAAAGGAAAATGAGGTTAGTACTGTGACACAGAAAGGGCTGCAACCTTGTGTGGAAACATGTCACCAAGAAACTCTCCCTCACTGCCTTCGTATTCATAACTGATCTACGAGAGAGAGAGAGAGAGGGAAAGTGCATGAGTCTCAAGGGCTGAGACCAGCATTCAAGCACCAGATGCAGCCAGACAGTGCAAAGCGACATGGGCCTGCAGTAACATGCAGCATAGAAATTTAGCAGTGGAAGGGGCCAATCTGGACTGCACCATTTCTTGCTCAACATGCTGATAACATCCTAAATGTCATCAACCTCCCCCCTGCTGAATTCACTTCCTCTTTTGGCATCAGCATCAAAGGTGTTTCTTACAGGAGTAAGATCTATCTCGTGAGCCTCTTTACACAAAACACATGTGGTTTATGCTCAGGTCAGCAGGTGCTGAAGATTGCAGCTGAGCTGGAGAGACGGTACCTCCCCGCTGGGCAAGCGGCAGCTTCCAGACGTTAATTTACCTTCTCCAGTGCAAATTTGTTCTGCCCAATGGAGGCCAGTGAGAGTTTGTGGGACCCAACAAGGACAAAGTTGCTGGTGCGGACTGCGTTGGGACCACCCGGGCTGCCCACCACTGTGAGCACAGACGGCAGTCTTCAGTCAAACTTTTACAAAAAGGAGATGGGGTCTCACGGCACTAGACTTTAAACCTTACCTGGAGTCTGAATATTGCTCTTCTGCAAAGTGGAGAGGGAGAAGTAAAATTTTAGTAACTTGTGACACCTTCATACATTTAAAAATTGCATGAATGACTTCAGCTACAGTTAGAACTATTAAAATCAGAACCAAAAGTCAAAAATTAGTCAAAAAACCTTTAAGATTTACAAATTGCATAATACAGCCACTTAAACTCAAAGGCAGTAATACAGCAAAATGCAAGCTGTTCAAGGCGACCATAGAGAAATCTAATGTAACCTGAACAGCTGAACTTGAGTAATGATTACATTCATTTTACTATTTATTAACCTGAAGAGGAGCTTTAAACAGAATCATGCAGAGAAAGGTTCCTCTGTTGGTGACACAACCAGACTTAGAAAATGACATGACCCATAGCCCAGACAAGAGCAGTGCAAGACGGAGCAAGACCTGAACCTTGACAAACAACCATCAAGAAAAGTCACCTAGGGGACAGATACTGAAGATGGATGGAAGGAACCCTTATCAGGAAGCCCTCGTGTGTCAACAATGAAATCCCTAAACAGACAGACAATAAGACTAATTCCAGTCTTCATCAGTCAGCATGAAGTACTTACAGTGATGGAGGTCAGAAGACGCTTAGGAGTTATTGCCTAAAAGGAAGAAAAAAGCAGGGTTTTTATTTCAGCCACACACACACCGAAACCTGACAACGGGGAACTTGTGTGAATCGTGCAGATGATCCTGTGAGGACATTAGACGTCCCTCTCCACCCCAGGGTGATCCCTCTCTCACACACACACACACACACACACACACACACACACACACACAAAAACCAGGCCCACCGTGAAGAAACCCCTGGGCACCCATCGGCGGGAAGCGTACGCTGTGCACATGGTGACCACCTTAAAGCGAAAGACCCGTACCGAAAAGCACGCGTCCTGGACCTCATGAACATGCCGCCACAGAATCTGAACATAGAGTGTGAGCTTAAATTTATCTTGACCATATTTTTTATATAACAGCACGAGTCATTATATTCCAACATAGCATTTTTCTCACACAGTACAAAAAAGCCACAATATATTAACCCATAACTAATTATTAAACTAGTTAGATTGTGTTCCTTAATCATGTCATGAGCTTGAGTCAGAATGGAAATGTGCTCATGGGAAATACCTTTGACTTGCTGGGTTTCTTCTTTTTGTCGGGGCACATCTCACGTTTTTGAACCTGCAGATCATAATAATAAGCTGTTAGAAGAACTCCCGGGAATGATAGTGATTCTGAATGTGTGAGCTGGATTACCATTTAGCAAAAAGAATCTCAAAGTCCAAAACAAACCCATGCACTTATTTTAAGACAGAAAATAGTATTGATCTCGAATGTGTATTTTTAAAAATATGCCAAAGAAATGTTCAATAGAACAACGATATTGCATGCTGGATACACATCCTGTGACTTGATTGCACATAGGAATGTCCCAATCTGATCTTAACTATCGATAATCAGAGCATATTTTACAATCGGTATTTACTAGATACGTAAATCCCGATTAAATTCTGATATAATTAGGCCATTTCACAAACATAAGGGACCTTAAAAGTAAAGCTTTTACAGGATACACATGCTACTAGGTAAGACAAAGACAGCCCATCTCAGTAGTAGAGGACACTGATTTTCACCAACTAATCGAGCCTTTGAAACCACATGACGTTCTTCCCTCCCGACGTTACATTTCAGATTCGGCGATACTGGGACTTTAAGATAAAGTTCGGCACTATGCGATTGCCTGGCAACTGTCACAGCAGTCAGTTTAGCTACTGACATTTGGATTACTGACATGTGTTCCCCTGACTCCTGCTTAACCTTACTGCATGCTGCATTGATTCCAATTATAATTTAACTCTTGTAGGATTGCATGATGGTACGTTCCGTGACTTTCATGGGTCTCATACCACCAATTAGCTGAGTTCACTAAACTTGATTTTGGTTTCATGAAGCATTTAGATTGTTTAGATCACAAATGCTATGGTACCCTGAGGAAGTATAATTTGTTATTGGCGATATTTAAGCAAAGTTGTTTACACCATTCTTTTTTAATCACTGGAGCACAACAGCGGTTCTCAAAAGGTGAACTCTGGTCCAGGATCCAAAGGCAAGTTAATCCAGACCAATAAAGCTGCATAAAGCTATAGCTGGTGCTACTGCAGAGAAAGATAATCTACTTTAGCAGTAACCATAGTTGAAAGATATTAGCAAGCTAGTTGGCGAATTAAAGAAAACTCGTTGATGAAAACTGTCTTTCAAGAGTGAATTGATAAATGTGTCAATTTACCCAAGCAAAGCACAAAGTTGAAGTTTTAAAATTATGAGACAGTGGCGAAATGTGGCAATATGAAACGCCATTACGAAACTAAACATTGCAAAAGAACCCTTAAAACGCAGTGGTCAGAACGGCAAAATCAACTTAGAGTTTGCATATACGTTAAGGATTCAAGGTTTTGCAAATGGTAAACACCCATGAGGTCTCAGGATCCTTGCAGAGCAAATCCCCTCGTTAAAAGTTCTTCTCAGCACCCCCTATGATGGACCCTCCACTGAGTGGAAATTTCACAAGAGGGAGAAAGCTATTAAACAGTACAGCATATGTTAACTTTGCCTAAAAACTATACAAGTATCACATTGGGACTTATCAGCAGATACTCCCGATCCAAGTCAGTGTTAAAGTTAAAAAAAAAAAAAAAATCTTGATTGGAACATCCCTAACTGCCCATCTTGTGTGTGTCTACACCACTCCCAGCTCAGTGCCTTAATCTTCCCACAGGACAGTCCTGTGTCGTTAATAAATTGACATTGCAGCACACAGTGATAAGGTCAAGAAGAGGTTAATAGTTCAAATTACAGAACACAACACTTATCCTGAATTACTACAGTTAAACATCACCCATTTAGATTTGAAGAGAACCTGTATGCAGTACTGTACTTACCAAACAATAGACCTCCAGGTCAATTTCAAAGTCGTTTGAGACGTCAGGACTGTAAAAGGGAGGAGAAAACGACTGTTTCAGGACATTCACACAAAGCCCCAACTCAGCTTCTAAGAAACCGCTAACTCCTGAAAGCATCTCACAGTTAGAAGCTACCAGGAGACAGGGTGGGGTGACTTGGGGGCAGGGAGTCCCTTAAATATGGGCAGCTACTCACAGTGTGAACTTGGTGGAGAAGGTCAGGGCATCTCCACTCAGGGCGCTGCGGGTGCTGGCCAGTGGGGTGGCCACGGTGTTCTCCGCCCCCGCCCGGATCAGGATGAAGAAGTAGTAGCTGGAAGTCTCTGTGGATCAAATCAAGATGGACAAACAGCAATGTTCATTAGCTAGGATAAAAAGAACACCCAGAATAATGGCTCATCATGAATTCGGGCAGAGTTGGGGGGGCAACTTGTGATGGGACAAATGATTCTTCACAACCCACGGTGGGTGTGATTATCCTGAATTTCGATATGTGAAAATACAGAACTCTGCATATGGCGTCATTATTCAACTGCTAATTTAAGAAGTTACACCATCAATAGACGATTTGTACTGGTCATCATTTCTCCAAAACCATTACCCAAGGAAGTCAGTCTTGGTACCGGGATGAAGCCCAAACTTGTTATGCTCTCAGATATAACCGTATTTATGAGGGGAGTCTCTGCCCAAGCTGCACCAGCACAGGCCGAGGAACCAGTCACCTGGCTTACTGATTGCGGAGCAGACAAAGTCAGCTTTCAGGGGAAGGCGGAGCTCCATCAACGTGACGGAACCCTTGGAGGCAGAAACGCCGTTTTCCTCCGCCGCTCTGGAGGATCCAGGACCCTTCTTCTGTCCCGACAGGCCTTCAGCTTTCAGCCGGTCCAGCTCGGCCTTCAGGGCCAATCTTCTCTCAGCTGAGGATGTTTAGGGAGGTCTCAGTACAAGTTTAAACATGAGTATGGTGATGCTAGTCAACAGCTCGACTAAAAGTAGTAAACTTTAACCAGTGACCAGAAGTACATCGGAGTCTAATCGTATAGAGGTCACACCCTAAGACAACCGGCTCCAGTGCACGTAAAGCATTGGTCCTGGTAGACCCCTACACCCATATCCATGGAAACCTGGGCCCCTCCACTCACTAGCGATGAGCAGCAGTCTCTCAGCCTCTGCCTCCACCTGGGAGCCCTTCCCGTGCTCCTCGTCCGTGCAGCAGTTGAGTGCCTGGCTGGCTTGGTGGATCACTGTCTGCTGTAGGTTCATTTCATTCGTCAGGTCCTGTGAGTGGGCAGAAACACACAAAGATGCTCTGATTGGCTGGTTAGCCCTGATAAGCACAGAATAAAAGGCAGGTCAAGGTTGATGGTTTGGTCATAAAAGGGAAATTAAAAATGATAAAAGCTTTTCCCGTGTTGAAGATATCCAAGTGATAGGTGTGACAAACATGATAGCAAGAGCCTAAAAAGAAAAACGCCAATGGTAGCCAACATCATTTATGTGATACTCAGCATGTTTCAAAAGCTACATGCTGACTGATTTTCACCAAGTATCCTCATACGACTGAGAAACTGGCTTCTGGGTTTCACTGACACCTCCACACCACAGGAGAGGAACAGCGACTCATTGGATGTTGGCCAAAGCGGGCTTTTTGCATGGGTCTCACACTCACTTTGATCTTCTGCTTGATGCTGACATGGTTGGTGGGCATAGCCTCCGCTGCCTTCTGCCTGACGTCCTCCTTCCGCACGATCACCTGCTTGACGTGTGGCCGGGAGGTCTCCTTGACTCTGGTCGATCTGTAGGCATCGATGCTGAAACGCCACAGGGAAGCTGAGCTCCAGAGATGGTAGGGGATGGAGGCCACTCACCAGGTCCCAACCAAGTATTCGAAATGTTTTAAAGGCACCCACAATAACTTGACATTTAACGTCTTTGTTAATTAATACTGGCAGCGATAGCTGATAAATACTTTCCAAAAAAACTGCCAGTTGTAAGAAGATACTTAAAGAGCATATGTAACCTGGGAAGGGGCTGCATGCACGCCAGAAGTTACACCAAACAGCCAGGAGCGAGATGCTGGAATGCAGGCAGCAGACGGGATTATCGTCTGTACCTGTAGGGCAGGTTCTGCTCATCCTCCACGGCATCCAGGCTCTCAGAAGAACGGGTACGACGCAGCCGTGCCCTCTGCAGCCTGTCAGCTCGTCGGACACTGTCAGGGGTCCTGCTCTTCTCGCCGAAAGAGCTCACTGGGGTGGAGGTCTTTGCCACGTGACACAGATGGCAAAAGAGGTGAACAGAACTAATGGAGGCATGCAATAAGTGGCACTGAGCCATTAATAACCTAATATGGCACAACAGGGAATGCTGGGCCTTCCCTGCAGCAAGTAGTGTGAGCACTTTAGTTTAAAAGACATGTACCATAGGTTGGCACTCTAAATAGTCATCAGCTGAGCACAGAAAGACAGAAGCCCTTCTGAGTTTTGTTTTCCCAGCAGGGCTTTGTGGAATCCCCTCCCTCTCTCTCACCATCAGTTTCACCTCAGGGCTTCTTACGACAGCGGCAACCGTCTCCGCCAGCGGGGTTAGGAGGGACATGGAGGAGATGTTCAGGGCGTCATCTTCATCTCCCTCCTCATCTTCATCCCCAGCGCCACCATCTTCACTCTCCTCCAGGACACCGTCAAAGAGCTTGTTGATGACCTCAGAGCTGTTGCCCTCGTCTGTGTTCATGGCTACCTCCTGCACACCTGTGTCACGGACGGGTCCTCTTAGTGCTTACCAGGCATCACTGCCTCTAAAAACTTAGATTTTCAAGGAAAACCGAAAGCTACGCTATCTAGAGTGGCTATAAATATACTGCGGTAGTTAACTGTTAAGGCATGCACACTTCTACAGAGCATAAAAGTCGCACCACAGATATCCTAAACAATAGTCTTTAAAGGAGGACATGTGTTACCCATAGGAGCTTCCTGGCTGCCACCAGACATCTCAGATGACGAGGCAACGGTCTTCAAAGGGCTGGATGCAGCTGCACCAGTAACTGTCCCTTTAAGTGGGGGGGGGGGGAGGAATTATATATTTTATACACACTGCTTATTCATACACACATTTTAGTGCTTGAGAAAAATGCTCAGAACTTGGCCTGGTAAAGAATGACAGCAGGGCCAGACACAGGGTGGCCACTGTTCTCCCCAGCACAGAGGAGACTGGGTACTCGAGGAGACCCCTGAATGGCCCTTTCAGCATGACACAATGCAGGGCCAGTCATACAGGCAGGGCCACATTGCGTACTTAGGATAAACAGAAAGCCCAGCTCAAGAAACGGCTGCCCTCTCTGCAGTGATATGGACTGCAAGGCTGCAATGTGGACTTGGCATTATGATTTTGTGGTAAAGTCTCAGCGATAATCTAGCTGTATGAGGGCGTTCCTAACTGAATAACCAATATACCTGCGGAGCTGGATTTTCCCTCAGTGCTCAATGATTCCACAGGGGGCACTGTTGAGTTATCCTCAATCTGCGATGGCTCCACACTGCTCTCTGCCAGCTGAGCCGACTGCTGTTGGAGTGAAAAATGTTTAACATTTCAGAACTAATAGTCACTTAAAAAAAATTCCAAATAAAGTAGAACAGTTAGCAAAACTACCTGTTACAATTAGATGCACCAGGTAGCACAATTCACCAAAAATCACTTCAGCGTGGTACTTTTGGTTCTACCAGATTCTAACTAGGCGCTGGATCACTGGACATTGCCAAAATTCTTTCTGATCAGTGTGCTTAAAACATTGAGGCAGCAGGTTCTTGTTGTTGGACCAAATAAAAAAAATATTTCTAAAAACCAACCTTGGTGCTAGCCTCTCTCTGAGCCTTCTGCACGTTCTCCCTTTGGAAACGATTTCGAAGCTGTTCTAGTTCGTTCTCTCGCTCCTGCGATAAAACAGCAGCACTAATGAGCATGCAGCTGACCTAGCAGAACATCTACTTTAATGGGTTTCTGTGGGAAGGGGCTGGGGGGCACAGCTACAGGATTTATGGTCCAGTCGTACCAGCCGCTGCTTCTGGGCGAGGCTGGCTGTAGCGGTGACCGCAGGAGTGGTCTTCAACTTCTCCTGCATGAGCCTGGCCCTGGGAGTTGCTAGCTGGCCTGCCAAAGGGGTCTTCTGACCCACAGAATTCAAGGGGGAGTTTTGGGCAGAACGCTCCTGACAACGCTCCCCAAAACGCTCCAGAAAGGACTTGACCACCGGTCCACCTAAAACAGAATATGCAAGAGCAGCTCTAGAAAAGTGAACGGGACAGTAATGACTGTCTGGTTATTAACAGGAAACATGGAAAATTCACACGAGAATCTGTAGTTGGGTTTCAGGCGAGTTAATGAAACAGTCAGTCTTAGCCTACTTATTGCCAACACAACTGGCCTGGGTTCATGTGAACACACCCACACAAGGTAAAAGCATACAGTGGAACCACCATGTGATCCGACAGCTTACCTTGAGCTCCAGATGTTGTCCTCTGTGGCAGGGGTGTGCTCTCCCCAGGCTGGAGAGTGGACGACACCGTTGCTGGAGGCTTGATAAGCAGGTCGGGTTTCTTTGGGCTGGGATGGACACCTCTTCCTGAACCGAGATCTCTGGCAGGCGACTGGTTCTTCGAGGGACTCTGGGAAACAGGCCGGCCCAACCCAGGTTTTCGGGGGCTGGAGAGGTGGGAGCTACTGGGCGTTGGTGCCGCCGGATCACCAGATGGTACTGGGGAAGGACCAGTATGACCCGGCTGCAGAGCAGGTCCAGGAACTGAACATTCTGCTTTCTGAGGACTCGGCTGAACGAGCCTGTTTGGTTTAACTGGCGAATAGCCTGGTTGCTGTGAGT
Organism: Gymnarchus niloticus; assembly: GCA_009936485.2. NCBI lineage: Eukaryota > Metazoa > Chordata > Actinopteri > Osteoglossiformes > Gymnarchidae > Gymnarchus > Gymnarchus niloticus. The sequence goes on from JAACJT020000038.1 coordinate 986,327, forward strand.
AAAAGGAAAGAATTAATTATAAACTGTTCAATGACCAACCAAATACTCAACATTTTTTAATGCCTGTTAAAAGTTAAGACATATTAAGATAGATAGCTAGACGCAACAGGCACGAAAAAACAGCAATTACAAAGAATGGATGTGTCATTTGTGGTGTCTCCTAAAGCCACATCATCATCATCATCATCATCATCCTCAGACAGGGAAAGCACACAGCTGCACTGGTCCAGTAGCACCCTGGGTGCCTGCGCTCTACGATGACTAGAAGAAAAGCACACATTGTCCAGCCCACCTGTTGCCCAGCGACGACGGGCTTGCTTGCAGATGTCTTGCCGGCCAGTGGATGGTGTACCGCGGGACTGGGCTGGTCGACAATGCCAGCGGCCCCGCGACGTGATGCGGGTAAACAGGCGGTGCCAGGCTGCACTTGTGCATTGTCTCTGCGTAAGGATGGCGGCCCGAGGTCGTCCTCCCAGGAGCCAATCGTGGCTGCGAGGTTGGCCAGCCGCCCCCTCCGCCCCAGTGGGGTGTCAGAGGATATCGGGGCGGGGGTCAGCTCCTGTCTCTGAGGTCTCGGGGGTGACACCGGGGTGCTGTCTGGGACTACATCTACAGGGAGCCAAGATGAAAGGCGTGACAACCACTAAGCACCATCATGCTAAAGAACAGCACAGCCCTCTGTTAAAGACAAGTTCTACAAACTTTCCTCCCACCACATCAACAGCAATAGGGATCAGAAAGAATGTTCAAAGCAAGATCTTAGAAGAAGACCTCTTTACTAGACAAATATAGACATAAATACCGTCAATGTCCCAGTACTGCCTCTGTTCGGCCAGTTTCTGAAGGCGGGACCTCATGGCTGTAGGACCAGAGGCAGTGCTCTGGGAATGGTCACCCCGATCCAGGCCCTGTGTTGAGGCAGAAGTCACCCAGCCGGCATCTTGGTTCTTATCTAGATTTTGAGAAGGCTGTGCAACATTCCTCTCAAGAGATGAGAGGGGATGGACAGTGGTGGGTCCAGCAGGGGGTTTTCGGTCTGTGGGTGGATCCTGGGGGGCAGAGGCCTTCAGACAGACAGCCAGAGGCTCCACATTCTCAACCTCAGACAGCTCTTTGTCACCGGAGCACCTGCGTTTGGATGGAGAGGGCTTGGAGGAGGGAGGGGCTAGGAGTGACAGAGAGGGATGAGTATCATCAGAATTAAACCACACCTACCAGGGCTTAATTCATTCACCAGTCAATGTCAGAGGTTTAAACACAATGACACTTTGAAAAGAGAAACTTCGAATAAATTTAAACGAGACTTACAATTGCACAATTCGATTATGAAAAATTTTATTAATAAGCTGCACTTTACACCTGAAATAAAATGCGGCTACCAATAAATTCCTGTAAACAGACAGATGTCCCTGAATAGAAAACGATCTGACATACAGGATTACAGCATCCTGTGTTGAGTATTCGGCACAGCAGGAAACTCCAGGCCCCAGAGGATCAACAGACACGTCAGAAGTAACTGACCCCAGCCCTACACGCAATGCTAAAATCTACCACCAGAGTGCACCACAGGTTAAGTTTTACCAGTACAAAGCCAACAATCCAATATGAAACTTCAATTATGCATGATAAAAAAAAACAACGTATATTTTCAAACTGTCTATTTTATACTAGAACTTGCAAAAATATTTTTAAGGACCCTAAAAGAAGGAATCCACAGATTTGTTGGTGTACCTTGAATTAACACTCACAGAACCTACATGGAAGTGACAATCATTTCCAGTCAGAATGAAAATGGAAGGAGACTCATAGGACAACCTCAAAGTCTGACTCAGGGAGGGCCGAGCTTGCTAAAAGAGGGCAAAACGCAGAGGTTTACCATTCTCAGAGGCCGACTCGCTCACAACGTTGGCCACAGCCAATGGCTCCCGAACACGTTTGGCCATTGCTCTATTTGCTGCAGTGGGTCTCTCAGCCATCTTCTTCTGCAGATTTTCTCGGCGGGCACGAGTGCGCTCCAAGAGTTTCTGTTGGGCAAAACAGCTTGACTAGATTATTAAATCAAAAACAGCCCCTGGTAACAGGATTCACACTGTCATGACCACTGAATGTGAGGGACAATTAGAGGTGAATAACACTGACCCAAACTCTAAGCAATGCATATAAACAAGTTTTCCAGAATAAGATCCTTTCCAACAAACTCCATTTGGAAGGGTATCAAAAAATCTTAAAACACAGATACACAGGTTACAGATGTCACCCGAAAGGAATTTGCGGGTTAAGGCATGCAATGAAGCAAGCTGGAAGCCCGCTGTGCCGTAATGACACTTCCAGCAGCTTGCACCTACAAAAGCTCTGTGCAATCCATTCTTTTAACATTACAGAGCAGATGGGATTGGAAATTGGAAAGTTATCACCGCTTTTAAAAACTGGTCTTCTTGCACGCTCGAGGCTTGACATGTCTCAAGACAGAATGAAAATGCAGCTTTTAGAGAGATATTATAGTTACATTTTATTAACAGGCACTTTTTGTCTACAATGACATACAATCCAGGGTTTTTCCATAAACTATCAATTTCCCATTGTTACTGGGCGGGACGCTTTGCAGTCCAGCACGTAGCTGGATCGAATCCCAGATGAAAAGCGGCTGCAGGCATCAGCTACCAAGTAAGGGAATGTTGATCAGAATCACCCCTCTGAAGGGGGATTAAGGCACGATTCTGCTCGGCTGACATGGGATGTCCTCTATGGGGGGACACCATCGATGGGCAGCCGGGCGTGTACTGCCTGTACAGTGCAGCCCATGTAATGACACCACAGGTGAAAGGCTGCATTATTCATCTTCCTTCGCCTACCTGTCATTGTCAGCTGATATGGCACAGCTGAACAGAAACTTACACAGTTTAAAATGTTATTTATGAGCAACGACGCAGACGTGTGAGCAGCCAGCTGATAGGCAGACACGATGTGAACTTTCCGACACATATCAAAGTAACCTGCAAACTTCGTAACAGCAGACAAAAAACAAACAAAAAAAACACCGCAGTGGTTAATTAAGTTAGTTGATTCGAAAATTAGGAATACAGATGGTAAAAACTACTCCCATCGTCACTACACCACACTTACACGGTGTCGACTCGTTCGTTAATACGACACACGCTTAGCCACGCCACCACACTGCGGCTGCTCGACAAAGCCCGTCGTAAATGTCCAACTTTACCTCCGTAAAGGGGTCCATCTTCTCCCCGCTGTAGTCGCTCTGCCCTTCCAAGTCGAAGAACCGCCCGTATCTGACGGGTAATAACTAGCCGAACCTTAACCACCGCACCGCGCGCGCAAAGGCGTCACTCCCGTCACGAGGAGCCTGGCTACGTCCACACAAAGGCAAACATCTGTTCAAATTTGAATTTCAGCGCTGCGCCCACTGCGCATGCTCCGAAGAGCCGCCGTCACGTGAATGCGTGATTGACAGGCGCCGCATCAAATGAGAGGAGCATGTGACGACTCGCCCCTCGCCACATCTTTCAATTCCAGCCAGCCCCGAAATGTCACAAGCCCAACGTTCCAGTTTTAGGAAGACTGATGTTTGCGGGTTTTCGATTAGACAAATGCAGCATTTATTCAGGTAGCTCTAATTTTGAACATAACACATGCTCCAGTCGATGTTAACAAATGTCAGAATGATGTTAATTTCTACACAATGAGCTATTTCAATGCATTACATAAAAATAAATTTTATATTATCTATATTTGCTTTTTTTTTTAAGTGTCACCATTTATTTCAACGCTTTAAAAGAATAGCTAACGCCTGAAGAACCAGTCATATAAATACAGACCTTTAATTATCACAAACTCAGAATAACTGGGCGTTAACCTATCAGAAAGAAATTTGAGAGGTCACTTATAAAAATGTTTGCGGAGTTTTCATCACAGACATGACATGCAAATGATTCCTGGCCCAGTGTAGCCCGCGTTTCGAGCAAAACTGGCATATTTTAAGGAGAATTATTGTTTCAAAAAGCATATGACTGTTAGGAAACAGGAAATGATCAAATACTCCGTTTTCTGTCACCAGCAGTATTTTTAGAACACTTTCTCAGTTTTAAAGGGCTGATGTCAACGGCTGAAGAAACTCACATGGACTGTTTTTAGTACTTGTAATTAAAAGCCAGAACAAAAGTTCAAAGCAAGTGATCTCATTGTTATTCAGTGTTTTTTTTTTTAATCTAATTACCATTTATTTACTCTGGAGAGACCGTTTTATTCAAAACGATCTGTCCTGTTTTTTCATTAATTTTTAATTAAAACTATTTTTAGTTACACAAATGTAGTCAAGAAATTTATACTCCTTGTCACAACAAAGATAACTCAATTTCTTTCTTGGCATTTAAACCTGCAATATCAAAGCAATTTGACATAAATGAATTGAGATATATCATAAATATAGCACTATTACCTCACACTGCTGGGGTGAATGATTCGAATCCCATGTCTGCTCTTGCGTGTGGAGTTTGAAGGCTCTCCAAGTTTCCAGCCATAATCTAAAAACATGCAGTTAGGGTGCCTGGTGTCACTTAAGTGATTGTCATTTATGTGTCCTGTGATGCACTGGCATCCCATCCACGGGGTATATTCTCCAGCCTCCTGCACGCATGGTGGCTAATTTGATCCTGAGTTTTTTATTTTACAATAAAATGTGGATATTAGACTAGGAGCAATTAATTTTCAAATAAATTACCTTGCACATCAATTACAGCATCATTAGCAAGATTCACCCAAAGCAGATGAATAACCCTGGGTTAGAAATAGAACTCTAAGCACATAAACAAATCTCAAAATCTGACTTGCTAGTCATTAACAAAGCCATAAAACAACAGAGCTGCTTCAAAAATACTGTGATATGTGGGTGAAAAATAACCAAAATAAAAAAAAATGCTGGCTCCCTGGAAATACACCCCCATTTGGCACAACCCAGAGAGTCTATTGAATAAAGCACCAATTTTTTTTAACACCTATTCCATATGTGTAGTGTATCTTTAAAGACATTTTAAGGATTTGGTGCAGCCTTACAGCATAGTAGAAAAGCTGAAAGGAACAATATATCAAATATCTCCAGTTAATTAACTAAATACTCAACATAAAACACAACACCTTACACCAAGCCCCATTAAAAGAAGTTAGATAGCAAATTAATCATTAATGTTATATCAACTTCTATTTCAGATTAACATGACAATATCCCTTCCAGCTGGCAACTGGGACCTTGTGACTTCCTACAGTAATGATTTCTGGACATTAATTTTGTACACCCACTTTTTCAATTACTTAAATTATGAAGATGCAGCTAATTCAATATAGCACTAATCACAGAGTACACTTAACTTGGCAGAAAAATAATTGGATTAACAGGCTGAATCACATGTGTTCATTGCACAACAAACACCAGAAAAATGACCTTCATTGCCATCTGGCTAAGTCCATCCCCTTCGGGAAGGTAGTCACTGACCACTTAATTTAGTGAAGTACCCCATTAATTCCACCATTCTGCAAACTTCTGACCTTACAGCTATTAATATTCCTTTAGAAAATACTAGGCCTTTAGTAGCTGCATTGGCTGTTGTCAAAAAACTATAATTAAAAACAGGTAATACAATGAGCCTCACTGCACGTTGGTTAAACCTTATCATAGAATACATATCAGTGAAAAACTGCCCAAATCAGAAACCATGTTACAACCGTTAAAGAATCTTGGGAAGCATTTATCAAAAATACAACGTTCTCATTTTCTTTAAACACAGGTTTTAACGGATAGCTAATTGGACCAGTCCCACAGCCACATTTATGGGTGCACAAATGTAACACCTCTGCCTTATAGAGTAAATCTTTAAAACACACATAAACTTAAGAAGGTAAAAACCCAGAAGAATATGTCCAACTGTTGTATTTAACAAAGTTAAACTGTCATTTCAGCTGTTGTCATGAACCCTTTTCTCAAAATAATAGAGATAAAAACAAATAAAGAGAAAGCTGGAAACTGCAGATGTTTGGGTGTATAGTGACACTGACGGAGTGTGTATCAGGTTGAATGCAGAGAATGTGACCAGGGTAAATATCACTTCTCTTGTGCTTTAATGTAGCTTGGCTGGGGAGGTGAGCAAACCAGTCAAATGAAACGCGGGCCTTGTAAACAAGTTGACTGTTTCCATAGCCTCGAGTTTCCAGGTAAGTTAAGGATTAATGTGGTGTTCCTCATGGATTTTTCTAGGGGAGCCACACTGGCAAGAACACAACACAAATCACAAAAAACTCAAAGTGTGCCCTCTTATCAGTCCTCTCAAAACATGCAAACGGAACCAATAATGCAGCCAGCTGTCATGGGCCGCCACAGTCCCTGGGGATGCGGAGCTGGTGTAGATGTGACAGCAGAACACCGTGCATTTTAAAATCGTACACCTTAATAATGAGATGAACGGAAGTGGGCATACATTTCCTTGACTTTCTTCACGTTGTGTTTGTGGCTTGTTCTTGCAGTTCTTGTGAGGCCTTCAAAATGTGTGCTGACCAGTCAGTTTCTCTCTTCTCAGTTTCTTTATCGTGTTCACGGCTGAGAACGCTGACACGAAGATGCGTGTTCAAAAAAAGGACATGGAAATGCTTACAGCGTTAGAAAGTCTGAATCAGGCACCATACAAAAACCTGCTCTGAGTTCAGCTTTTAGTGTGTCATCTGTGTGCAGCTCTGAATGAATGAGCTTCACTTGTATGGCAGAATAAGTTTGTATTTAACCAGACAGATTGCGTTTTAACTTACCATTTGCTCTGCACATTAATCAACACCCAAGTCAGTAAAAATGACACATGTATTAAGAGAGTAATGAACAGAAATCGATAATCACTTATTAATCCTTTTATATTTTAAGTTACACATATGCCATATTGATAAAACCAGGGGCATTAAGACAACATACGCATTATAGTGTTAATATTTACAACACGTGCAGAGGGTAAATTAAAATGGGTGTGAAATGAAGGGACTGTGCCTCATATCTCCGGTTTTGTAACATTCCTTCTGGCTCCCGGCTGCCCCTTAGCTGCTCTGCACCCCTGAAGCGACGCAGTGACGTGTGGTGTGTCATGGCAACTGATGACGCCCATCATCAGCCCACAGCACGCCCACCCCGGCCCTGGAGCCGGCTGCTCCTTCTTCTATGCCATAATGGTATGGTGTCGGCTGTCCTGTATATGAAGTCTGCCTTTTCCTGCCGTCTCTGTTCTCCTGTCCTTCTGATCCGGTTTTTGCCGCACGGCTAGGATGGCCAGCTAGCTACCTTCGCCAGAGGATTGCTCCTTCAAAACCGAAGAAATGCTTGAATCAATAAAAGTAACCGGTACGTTAGTATGTCCAGCATCGCTCTTTACATTTTGACTAAATTTCTTCTTTTCGCGTTCTTTGGTGTGCCTTATCCTTTGAATAATTGGCTGTTTGCTTCTGGATTATGTAAGGATTTTTTCAACACGGTGAATGTGGGCTGAAGTATTAAGCCGAATATTCGGCTACTGTAAGAGCAGCAGGACAGTAAAAGTGTTATTGATATTAAACATGCAGGAACGACAGCTAAATGAATAGTGGAAGGAATTGCGGAATGTAGCAAATCTTAAATCTATGCTTTATTCTTCCGATGAAATATTCATGTCAAATCCAATAATAATGAATGATATAATATGCAAGTGATTGAATAAAAAATGCAGGATTTTTAGAATGCAGAATAATTTTCGCTTTTTGTTATGGCTGTGCATTATGGTAAATTACTATGAAGGGGTGTCGTATTGAAAATCCACTGACATCACTCGTTGGGCGTTTAAATCCGTTGCATTGCGTTGCAATGCCAATTTGCGTAACCGTCCGATTTCTACAACGAATTCTTCGCGAGGCAATGCGATACTCGAGGGTAATTCCAGTTGAACCGTTAACTCCGCCTGGTCGCTCGTGCCAAAGCCAGTATCACGTGATTACGCTCGCGGTCATTTTGCGGGACACGCAGGACGGCGACCGGCTCTTTACCGTCCCTTCCGCTTGGGAGACGTCCGAACATTTAAGAGGCTCGGTGAAGAAGACAAAATCAGTTATGTCCAAGTTCGGCGTATTTTATTTGCTCTTATAAATCCCTACCGTAATTGTTGGAGTATCTGTTAGCTGGTGTTTAAGGCATTTTAAGGGGGCTGAAGAAAGTTGTTTAAAAATGTATTTACTTTTTGGAGAATCAACCAGCAGGTAGACTTCAAAAATATGAAATATTAAAGTGTTATGAATTTGCCTTTGAATTCTTAGTTTCCTCACACTACGTACCTGTCTCATCTCAGAGAGGCTCCACTGGCCAGAGCTGGAGATGTCTAAGAAATACCTCCTGAGTCCCTCAGAGAAGCCAGTCAACCTGAGCCACGTGTGTCTGGAGAAGCTGCCCTCTGACGTACTGAAGAACCTCTTTACCACTGGCACCAGCAGCTACAATGTGCTTCTGCAGGCCGAGGAGGAAGAGAGACGCAGCCCAAAGCAGTCCCCCCTCCGCAGGGCGGTGGGACCCCGCCCCCCATCTGGGGCCCTCCCCTTGTGTTCCGGGTCTGAGGGGTATGGGGACAAGAGGGACGCCCGTATCCTCTTTGCAGCATCCCTTTCAACTGGCCCCCTGCCTGCCACGGCCATCACCGTGATGGGGAGTACCTTGAGTCTGACTCCTCAGCCCTTTGCCCACCCTAGGAGGCTTCCCCTCTCCGATGGCCCTAAAACCAAGTTCCCCCTGCTAGCCAAAGGGAGTGGTGCGAGCGATGGAGAGAATGCTCTCAAGAAGATATGCATCCTCGCGGCCATCAAGCCGTCCAATATAGACAAGGAAAAGGCCAAGTTCTTCAAGTCGGACTTCACATATAACCCACAGTTTGAATACAGCAACCCTGTCTCCCCTCACGTGTTGGCACGCTACAGCAATGCCTCTGACAGGTTCCTGACGCAGGTAAGCCACCACTGACCTCACATTTAGGGTAAGATTCAAATGAATGGCACCCCTAAGACTAGACAAGCAGATCACACTCCACAGAACAGGTCAGTGGTTTTCACCCACTTCCTGCTCCCTCTCTACCTGCACGTTTGATTTTAGTTAACCTATTACCAATTCCTTGAACCTTCGGTTCCCTGGTTCAGGTGAGATGGATTGAGAGCCACAGGTATATGGTGCATTAACTACTAGTATAGGAACGACACAAGGTTGTCCTGCGCCTGTTTGGTAAGTAAAGTTTCACATGGGGGGTGCAGCTAATTAGCAGGTAATAGATGGTAATTCCCATTGCCTGTCCTGCAGCTTTTCCGTTGCCTTCCTGTTCGATAGTAACTTCAGAGACACGACCTGTAGATGTCCAGTGTAAGGCCACGGGGGATGCAGGGTCTCTGTGTGCCAAGAGCTCAAACATCTGCACTGGCTTCCATCACTCTTATATTATCTCTCGGGACCTTGAGAGGGCGAGCCGTGACTCTGGGGAATATTTAGATAGACCGTTTTGGTAAAGGAGAACAGGGGAGGGCATCCGGCCTTGCTTTGTAGGACACAGTGGTGAGGGAAACTGGAGAAAACCTGTCCTAGAAACTTATCTAACGCTGCCCCGAGCTGGCTTTCCCTCCAAATACTTTGTAGGCTTGCCGGACCGGACACTTTCGTACAAAATGACTTAGGAGGCTTTTCTTATAATTAAACATTTTCAAAGGAAATCAGGTTAAAAGCGAGTAAAACAGCAGGGCTGTGGCTTAAAGCAGCAAAGTTTTGGTTACAAACCTGCATCTTTAACTGTTATGCTTCCTGATCTGTTATTGTAGATAAGCTACCCTGAGATCCAATGGTGCTAAACATGACTTCATGTGGAATATTCACTATTTAATCCATACAACAATATACGGTATACAATGTTGTTGTACTTGACTAACAGTAATGTAATATATTGAAAAAGTATATTGCAAACTAATTGTAAATTAGAAAAATTGTAAACTAATACCAGTAATAACTGGCTGGGGAAGTGTGCAGCAGGAATCTGTTGTAGGATGCAATGGTAGTGAGGTGTTAACACAGGAACAATAACAGAATGGATATCTTCACTCTCCATTATGGAACATCTACAGCTTACTGGGTACCACATTCTGTTGGTAGATGCTTCGTGACTTTACTGAAAAATCAAAGTTTCTGGGTAAACCGCAAACACTGAAACAGCAAATTAAAAAGGGCAATGTTCATGTCAAAAATGAAAAAAAAAAAATTTATGGTCAGTTAATCACGTCGAAACCCAAAGTCAACAATGAAGTCTTTGTCATCCTCGGTAAATCTGAATATATTTCTTAAATGTCAAAATTCACTAAACCCAACAATGAATGAATACAGTAAGAGTTTTTCTTTTTCCAAAGTAACACCTCCCCAATCCCCCTACAGGTCTGTAGATACAACGGGAAGATAATATTTAAAAAGCAAATGGGATTTATTGCTAACTAGTGATGGGACAAAAGAGGCTTCAAAACCCGTGGTGGGTGGGAGTGTCGAGTTTTGAAGCCTCACGTAGTGCCAGCATTGATTGGTTAGTTTGATATATACTCCCACCAACCATGGATTTTGAAACCTCTTTTACGGCCAGCATTGATTGGTTAGTTTGGAATACTTCCACCAACCATGGGTTTTGAAGCCTCAATTGTTCCATCACTTTTGCTAACCCATGACACCTCTGAGTAGCTCCTTCAGGAAGCTGTACTCTCAGGAGCAGAAGTTAGCCTAAGCTTGTGTTAGGCTTGTAAACCCTCCAAGGATGTCTCTCTTTGTGTAAGATCTTAGTCATTTCTCTGAGGATGCACAGTACAACGATCCCTCCATTTCTATATAGTCATCACTCTGGACTAATTGATACCCAGCACTTCAGTGTCCTCTTGTAGTAATAATTTCATGCATATATGAGTATGCTATTAATCATTTTATGCTGAAGTGGATCCTTTATTCAGAAAGGAGAAATAATTAGGCAAACAGTTGGCCTAAGAGCAGGATATTGGCATTGTTTAGAAGGAGCTGCTTCGGTCACACAAAGGAACAGGGAGTGGAACCATTTGGCCCGGGGCATGTGAAACCCAGAGACGACCCAGAACTCAATTCAAAGGCAAAACAAAAGGCAGCGGTGTCGTTTGACAAGGGCGACACGTAACTGAGAGCGCGGCTGAAAGGTTAATTACCACGTCTCACTCATTTCACGGATAGTTTACGGAAGCCAGCAAGCCACCAAAACAAAACAAAGAGAAACGTAGTGGCAGCACATGGGCAGGCCTCACAAGGCGTCCCATTTCCTTACGTCCGGCCATCTTCTATTTCCTCAGGGGTCCTGCAGTATGCACGACAGGCAAAGACACAGGACGCCTAAAGGAGTCCTGCTAGTCCACCTGCACACAGCCCCCCTCATAAAGCCTGACTGTTCTCCACGGGAAGGAGTTCAAACCAAAGCCATATTGATATAGATGAACACTGACAAACTGGCATCCTGATGGGCCACGTCCATTTTTTACTCCTACTTAATTCAATTCATCCTTCTACTTTGGGAAATAATATTATAATGAATAGAATTTTAATATCAGAAGGTGCAGTATTAAAGAGTACTTTCTTCTAAATAAGAAAACTATGTACGTTCACAGCACAGAGGCATCAAGCAGCCATATTATGATCCAAAATGAATTGCATCAAAGCTATACATATTTTCAGCTGATTGTATTACATTTTCCTGCCATATTTATGACGTCAAGAACTTTCCGAATATGTAATGGTAATATAACTACATACATTTGGGGTGAAATTTTTATGAGGATAGGTTCAGACTTTGAGTGACGATGAATTGTGTTTTGCCATAATTAGACCACCAGCCGCATTTTCTTTCTGAAATTTTGTTTACGTCCAGCGAACAAACTGCAAATAATCTCCACAAGAACCTTTCCATCTCTCAAGAAGTTTCCAGGTCACTTGACATGCCTAGGACTTGGAAAATGTGACAAATCTTTTTTAATAAGCTACTTCAATGAGCAATCGGGTTAAAAAAATCTTTGGTGATTTCATGGAGATCAGCGCATCTTTGTGAAGTGAATATCACACCAGGGAAACGAGCTAACAATGGAACATTGCATCTCCCCTATCTCAGGCGGTGCGGATCATGGAACTGGCCTTGGACAAGTATGGGAACTACGAGAAGTTCGAGCAGGCCACTGGGGGCAGTCTCCTCTCCAAGGGCCGTATCTGGAGTCACGTCAAGAAGTACATGGAGAAGGAGGGCTGTGTGGGAGAGGTGAGGGGCAAGTCGTGAGGAGAGCTACCTGAAGGATATGAGGAGGACTGGGTGGGAGAGGTGAGGGGCAAGTCGTGAGGCGAGCTACCTGAAGGATATACCTGAAGGTGGGGGGCCTGGGATTTCCATGGGCAGGACAAGGGGGGGTTGGGGGGGTTTGTGAGGAGGAATGAGGGGATTCAGGATGGAGACTTGGTCCGTTTGTAATACAGGGTACAAAAAGGGCCAAGGTGCTGGGATCATCCTCTGGCAGGGAGTAACATGGATCTGCTGTCGTTGGGCAGATTGTGGTCCACCTAACGGAGGACCTCCTCTCCAGAGCATCCATGACAGTGGTGAACAGCCGCCCCACACTGACCATCAACATGTCCACAGCGCGGGAGCATTGGTTGGAGGGCATGCTGCGGCACGAGATTGGTGCGTACCGCCCTCTACTCTATTCGCGCTCACCTGCCTTCACCCACGTCGTTTGTGAGTAGATTAAAGACCAGTAAGCGATCAAGATCTGTAATGTAGATAGTGTTTAATGGTCAGAAAATTCCCCTATAAAGAGATGTATAACTATTTGTGGCCTGTAAATCTTATGGGGTATGTAAAAACTACACATTCATCCATGAGTTTTCCAGCCGTCCTCAGCTGCTTCTTCAACGTCTCTGAGAATAAGCTTCCATTTTCCCTGTAGTGCCTAATTCAGTTAATCTTCTGTCATTTTGTTTTTGAATTCCCTCTGGGAAATCTGCAAGCGCCCGTCGGCGACTCTGACGATCGACGGCACGCTCGTGTTTCAAATCAAAGTTACGGCAACTGCGTTTCGATGCGGACCGAGATCTGAGCTGACTGTGTGCTCCAGGTACACACTACTACCGTGGCCTCAACAACAGCCGGCAGCCGTGGAGCAGCGGTGTGGGCCGCAGGAGGCACTGCCTGCGGCCGACCAACCCCACCGAGGAGGGTCTGGCCAGCATCCATAGCGTGCTGTACCGCCGGGACCCCACGCTGTGGCGCGCGGCCCTGCTCTACTACACCGTGTACCAGGCCAGCCGCCTATCCTTCTCACAGCTCTTTCACAACCTCGGCCGCTTCGTGCAGGACGCCGGCACGCGCTGGGACTACTGCGTGCGTGCCAAGAGGGGCCAGACGGACACCTCGCGGCCAGGTGAAGCACGGCATAAAAACCCTCAGTGCGAGCAAGTCTTAGGCTGTCCTCCCCCTCCCCCCTCAGTGGCAGATATACAGTACTGTGCAAAATAAAGAAAATTACACTTAAATTATGCTTATGCTGATGTAAATTTACAGCTAGATGTCTGTTAAACCAGGTCAGTTTACATATTTCAAAACATCTCTATACTGTATATGCACATTTGTGGCAGAACTTTAAAATAGTTATTTGCATGATAGGTTGCTTCAGCAAGGACCAGGTCTATCTCGATGGCATTCTGAAGATCCTCAGGTACAGGGAGAAGATTGACTTCCCTCTCCTGATGGCCCTGGGCAAGGTGGGTGGAGATGGCCACAGACACTGAGTTCTTTCTCTAAAGTGTCCGGCGGCCCTGATATCTGATCTAAGCAGTTCCAGTCTTCCACATAAATCGCCATCGGAAATCGCTGATGTGCAATGGGACCTGACTGATCAAGCCCATTTACTGGATGTAGACACTGCAGCCAATCATTGGCATCTTCACCGTAAATTTACCCCGGTGCTTTTCGAATCAAAATTATTCCGAACTCTCAGCTACCTGGCTCTGTCTCGAGTGTGTTTGTCTTGCTGTGCAGGTGTCCTTCGAGGATGTGGATCGGCTAAAAGGCCTGGCTGTGATGGACCATGTGCGAATCCCCCATTTCATGCAAGACCAGGCTCGCTACCTGGAACAGCTGGAGAAGATCATGGTGACCAACCGGCTGACGGATGCAGAGCTACGTGCCCTCATCTGAGCGCACTCAGCAGAGCCCCAGCGGAGCTCGTCCTCATCACGTCACATGATATCCATCCCTCACGCCTCTGTTCTGTGTGTGGTGACCACCTAGTAATTTCAAGGACATGGGGGGCTTGGTAGCCCTATCACACGGTACCCGCACTTTGAAAATTAAGTGCACTTCAGCACCCCGGTTTCCTGTTCAAAAACGCCCCCTCCTGGTGTCAGACAAGGCAGCCTCACCAGTCGGAGGCCCTTCAGGGAAATTCACTTGTGTGGCTCACGTGGCCAGACTTTTGTCACCTGCTCCTGCAAACCCTTTTGGCCCAAAACAGACTGGTTATGCAGGAGTGCAGTGCCAGAGGTGAACACTGTACTGAAAAAGGCCTCATGAACTGTGAAGGCTTTGTCCTTTCTCAGCCAGGCAACAGGTTAAACAGGTTCACATCAAGAGGTGTTGTAGTGCTCTGTGGAGGTACAGCGTCATGTCGCCACACAAGTATGATTTTGCAGAGCAGTATCAGAAAGTGCTTCGCTGTAGTCACATGAGGAGACTCTCAGACTTGTGCAGACACAGCTCATTACCTCGGCACTGGCACTGTTTACATTCAGGTGTGCCCTTTGACCTTTCGGACGGTACCATCTTCCTGATACTTTCTCTATAGGCAGTAGTAACTTTTTAACATTTAAAAGGGTGCGTGTAATGTGTAGTGGCACGGATACGGATGTTGCAACAGATCCCGCTGTATGTGACCATTTTATGGTAAGCTGATTA
The DNA here is from genome assembly GCA_009936485.2 of Gymnarchus niloticus. Lineage (NCBI taxonomy): Eukaryota > Metazoa > Chordata > Actinopteri > Osteoglossiformes > Gymnarchidae > Gymnarchus > Gymnarchus niloticus. Next base: position 1,001,353 of record JAACJT020000038.1, read on the forward strand.
TGGTCCTCGGTGCTGTCTCATAACCGGTCACTGTGTTGGCGATTGTGGGCTGTGGCATTGTTGGACCCTTTGACAGTTTGTAACATTTGTGTGTCTTTAATTTACACATTGTTCCCCCCCGATGTTTACAAAACAGGGAATCTCCCAAATAAAGTGGTTAAGACATCACCGTATGTCTTAAAATCTCATCAAACCCTCCAAGAGTACTTGGACTTCTGCCCTGAGTTCATTTACTGTATTGCCAACTAACAGCGATTGCCTTGCTGTAACTGGCTTCCCACCACCCATCCCTATCACAGCAGTCATACGGTTGCCCCTTTTCTCACAGATACCTTGCTCTTCTACTCAGTGCTTCATCGCCCTGCTTGGTATCACATAGGCAGCCAGCTGAGGTCTGTTCAAGATAAGACTTTAACTACATTTTAATGTAAATTTCACGTATCCCATCCTGAGCTCCCTGAGTAGGCACATACAGGTGAGAGCGAGGTCAGCCATGTATCCTGATTCTCTGGAGAAGTTCTAGGTTAAGGGACTCACTCTAGGGCCCAACCGTGAAATAAGCACTCTGCCACCCACGGGCTGTGAATGAACAACCTTCCAAACACATACACCGAGGCCAGAGTCCCAGAGCCAAATGTCTCATTTAACCCACTTGCTCCTGGCTACTTTACAGGTAGTTATTGATGATAAACAATCTCGTGTGAATTCCAAAGCCTCACTTCTCCCACAGTGACTCTCAGCTCTGAGTAGGGAGCTGTTTACATCTAAATTTTCACTCCAAACTTACATTCTGTTACACAAATGATTTTTTTTTAATTCACTAGCGGGCTAGATAAAGTTGTTTTCATTGGGTAGATGGAGCAGACCAGACCACAGGTACCTCTGCAGGCTTCTTTAGAGCTTCATTGACTCCCGCTGGATACCGACGAACTCAGCAGTGGACAGGAATCTTTGGAATCCCAGCACCAAAAGGGGGCATGTCAGATGGCGAAACCTAGACAAGGGTCACGGGTCATTCATGTTTACGGCTCGACTCCCTCATCACCCAGGAGCTGTGTTCAAGGGTCAGGCTTCAAACCAGATTCCAGTTTTGGGGACTGGAACTACAATCACTGATACACCATGTAGAAGGAGACTTCAGGGTTTGGGAGCTGCAGAAGGAGTCTCACACTCCACCTTTCTCCACCTCCATGTCTTCGGTTCTGTTTATTTAGTCTAACTTTCCTCACCACACATGCACATCCAACACGGCTGTTTATGCAGAACAGTGAGAGATAAGATATGAAATCACCAGCACAAGGTACACGACAATCTTAACTCAAAACAAATGATACACTCCAGCCTTAAGATGAAAGGGTTGAACTTAGCCAAACTATGCAGACCTACGATCCTATCCTCCAAAGGTGTTTGACTTGATTTGTTCCAAGATGCAGCACTAAAAGTATCATATAAAAGCCACTTGGGGGAAAGTGTTTTTTTTTTTTTTTCTAAGACCACAAGGGGGCAGTCATTCCAGCTGAACGTGAACCTTCATGCAGAAGTTCGGTACACAAACATGAAAACCAACCACACAAACCCAGCCAACACTTCAATGAGCAAAGGACAAAGAAGCCGTCATGCTTGTCAGTACTTTGCCCAAAAAACTAGCTTGGTGTTGAGGCCCACATGACGGTAAGAGTGAAAGACGGTTTTGCAGTCATGTCACACTTAAATGTCACCCGTAAATATCAGAAGGACATGGGAGTTAATTTTTTACTTTGGGAGTCAGCGTCACCACAGGAAGGAACTGGATAGTGATCATCAGACTTGTCCTGTGAGTTGGAGCTTGAAAGCAAATTATTCACCTGGAACCTTTGCTGTTGGAAGAATAAAGTCAAAATTCCTGTGAATGTTTTAAGCTGTTTTTAAAGCCCATAAAAGCATACCCACCTTCATATACACACGCTAGACAGGACTTTCCTGGCTGAAACGGGAAAAAGGCATTTGTTTCGTGTCAGACCTTAAGTGGCATTTCTTGTACTCCTGAAGAATGTGTTGAAGAGCTGATGAAAAGCATGATCCTTTACAAATGAACTTGAAGACGTGGAAAAATATCTGGAGAAATGCTCTTAAGTGCAGATAATTGTTCAAATGAGCACTGAACAGCAATTTCCCACGTATGCATTTCCAAGAACGTCTCGATGTCTGCAGATTTATTCGCACGGTTACTGGGAGCCGTTTGCACAAAAGCAGCTAAATGTGAAAGTTATTCACTTCCTGTTGAACAGAAGGAGTATTAAAATGAACAAAATCTCATTGTCGTGCAGATTCGCCACTGAACAGGAACAATACAGCTATTATCTTTCAGCCCATCCTTACCCATTCCCTTTCCCTGCAGAAATTATCAAAAACGTAGGCTTAGCACTGAAGGCTGCATTTCTTCTTCTCGTTCATTTTCTCATGACCCTAACTATGCTTAGACTCCAGTGGATTTCAAAGTTTTTATTGTTTTCTGAATCTACAAACTGCCCTTTGCTTGGATGCCTGCACATTGTATTTCCATCAATCAGCTTTTAAGTACAATTAAAAAACACAAGGGTTAATAATCCAGCTGTACCACACATACACTTGATCAAATTTGACATCCTGTCATCACTATGCTAGTCAACCTTGTACAGATGGATTCTGGGTAGTCTTTAGTGCTTGTGGTGCAGCAGGATAGAATCCAAAAAATGTACTTGCCATGAGAAAACACTGATCTAGCTGTCTAGATCTAACAAAACCACAAATCGTGGGTCTTGTTTCACACGCTGTCTTTTTAATAAAGGTTCCAGAACTGGCTCCTCGAGTGGCAGGTACTCTACAGCCACCTCACATGACAGCGAGCGGGGCCAGAGAATGGGATGTGTCAGCAGACAGGGTGCTCGTCGTATCAAAGACCAAACGCCGAGTGACCCAATCGAATCAATAACCCAAAGGCCACCTGACCGGCAGCTTAACTCCAGCCTGACTGCAAAACATCTTTTGCCTCTCATCCCCTGCAAGACGAAACGCAACAAGCCACACAGTTCCAAGTCGTGTGCCACCTTTAAAACTTCGTTCGGCAAAATGTCAGCATTGCAGTTTATTACCTAACCAATTTCACAAGAGCCTCACAGTGAGAATATGAACATTCTTGAATAGTTCTGAAAAGGAACCTGTCACCTGCTTTATTCTTAACCTTTAATTACATTTAAGGAAAGCGTTTTTATTTAAACAAAGAAATGATAGCGTGGGGGAAAGCTGCTCATCCTTTTCAGTCCCAACCACGCTACTTTTACTCCAGATGAAAACCAAATAGGACTGACTCAAGTCTGACCACACCACGACTCCTGATTTTGGCGCCTCTTCCATTAAATGAGACGGTTTTCTTAACTGCTATGAAAAAAAGTACTGCAGTAGTCCACCCCCCCCCCCAACACATCCATAGTACATAACAGTTAATGAACCATTTAGCCCAGTACTATGCAACAATCCAAGCTTCATTAATTAAGGAGGTCGTTGTGAGGTCACAGTAAATCCCCAGGAGTAGAACAGGGAAAAAAAAAAAAAAAAAGAATAAAATAACGCTAAGACTGTCTACATGCTTTGATGCAGTTTCCACAGCCAGTCTTTTGTATTATAAAGCTCTCCCCACGTCATGTTTTTCTAACTGTATGCATGTTAGCCTGAAGGAAGCACAGACGGCCAGTGTGCTTCCATCACATACCTGCAGGTGGCACTGCTTTGCTGAATCAGATCACTCATAGATGGGGTCCTCAAAAATCCTCCATAATCAACTAGGTGAACCTCACTCACGACGAACACAAATCTGATATTCGCCAAATTGTATTTACAGGACAGGCTTGGAATAAAGGTGCATCTAAAAACGAAATTAATTTTATTAAAATGCTTTAAGATTTTAGCACAATATAGTGTCCATATTTGAGGTATATATTTATATAGCATATAATTTATTAAAAACACATTAATATTCTGCGTAATTTGTGATGTTGGACAAACGGAGAGTTTCTGCACTCTCTTGCCTGTATGAAACGGTAGTTTTAACCAGAGAAAAGTCAGCAGGAGAGGAGTCACAGTGATGGGAGGTCCTGTCACAGTGGTCCCACACGTGTCTGCTCATGGTCCGCCTCGTTCCACCACCGCCACGCCGCTCCCGTTCTCTGACAGCTCACTGGCGATAGCCTCCATGTGGAACTCCGCCACGACGGGACAGTGGTCCGACGCCACCCCACCCCACGACCAGTTGTCTGGGATCCATGGGTTGGTCAGGCCCTCTCTCACCACCCAGCAGTGCCCTGTAGGGGGTGACAGACACGGATGGAAGGGCTTCTATGGTGAATGCTTGTGCAAAGCACATTCACGATGCCCAGCGACACACAAAGGTCAATCGCAAATTACTTAAGACCTACAATTCAAATCCATCCGTTCAATCAAACGGAAACTATGATAAATGTCCTCTCCAGTTAAGGCTGCTTGCATGCATAGCAGCAATGAACCGAGGAGTTGGTCTTAGGCTTGCGGTACCTTCATGATTTAAAGAGCAAACCAGTCTTGTGTAATACTGAAACGGAATTTTACTGTTGCAAAACGAATGGAGAGAACAACAGAAATGCCTCCAACGGGTCTCCACTGAGGTGCAGAAGCACACACACATTCTTCTTCAGGAGTCTATTTTTTTCCATTGAGGAAGAGTGCCTTAGTCATGAGCTATTCACAAAGTTTCGCTCATAAACAGGAACAGCAGGTGGCCCCTCCCCCAACCCACCTGTGTAGTTCTTCTTAAAGGCCCTGCCGACCCAGATGTTGTCCAAACAGCGGGAGCCATGCGGACTGCGTGTGCTGATGTTTGTGAACTGGGCGGGGGGAAGCAGAGCACTCAGCTTCTCCTTTTTCAGGAAGTCCAGCTCCCCACTGTTTGGAGGCAGGCCAAAATCACCCAGCACGAGCAGCAACTTCTCCTCTGTTCCGGAGGAGAAAACGGGGCCTTCATTAGCATAGCCATGTCATGCTGAATATTTAAAATCATAACGCTTTCTTACAATTTTAGCAGTTGCTTATCTGAAACTGGTATCAGTGCACTTTTAATCTGGATTTCTAATTTCAAATCCAGGCCCTTATCAACTATGCCACCTAATGGCCTATCTGGGCAGTGCAAGCATTGACTTTGGGGTGACCATAACTGTCCCCATGGAGCCTGACCTCTCAGGGCCTTCTGAATAGCATCAGTGAGATGAGGGGTCCTGGGGTCGTCCGCATGGCTCTTCCCGTTTTCGTCTCCTGACAGAGTTGGGCTGAGGTGGACGTTCACAACCGTGAGCTCAGACAAGCCAATCTGAGTGCAGACAAAAATAACCGAGACACCACAGGAAACAAGGTGGTAAAAACAACTCCTGAGGCAGTGAATCAGTACTGCGATGTAAGGCACCACTGTATAATTGTGAACCCCCTGGCAGCACAGTATTTAATACCAGCGCCAACAAAGCTACATTCTTAGCTCTAGCAGCCGATTAGCAGGGATATTTTAAATGAAACCTACTTTGAAACGTGCTAGGTAAGGCCGTGGCTGGGCGAGCTTGCCGTTGCTGTTGGTGCTCGGGCTCTCCAGGATAACGGCATCCTTCAAGTCCATGCCACAGGCGACGTTCCAGAGAAAACCAGAAAAGGCCGACCTCTGCGGAGAGGTGTGAGGGGCAGGGGGTGGATGGTGAGCAGGGGTGGAAGACACTGGAGGCACGTAAGCCTCTGCATGTCAATAGTGGGGTTAGGAAAGCACTGGGATGTAGTAGAGAGGGCTGAGGGCAGCCATCTCTCACATCTGAGAGATGAAGTCGAACCACGGTTTCTACGTCACGCAGAAACCTCCACAGCTGTCGTGCAGCACAGTGATTCAGATGGCTGCACCACAGCAACCTGCTTTTCTTAATCTGAATGCTCTGTTGATACAGGTGTGGCAGATTCACCTGTTGGACCATCGTACGATGCCCCCAGATGTGACAACTGCACGTCGCAAATAATGCAAAGCAAATTCCCACTTCACTTCAGTGTTCAGCGGAAAACCGCTCCATGTTAGCCTGTGAAAATCACCGTGGGAGCATGTTACTATGGCGACGCATGGTGCATATACGAGTATTGAAATCGAAAGTTGGGAATGCAAGCGAGGCCTAATTAGCTTCAACAGCTTTCCCCTGCTAAACATTCTAAAGGGAATGAAGTGGAATTAAAGAAAAGCTCGTTATTCTGACGCAGAGGAATTCGACTCAGTTGAAAACAGGACCTAGCCAGGTGTTCAGTCGTGAATGAGATCCTCTGTGAAAGATGCACCTGTAACGGGGGGGGGGGTTAGCACAAAGCAGCGGACACCC
>JAACJT020000038.1:1010823-1034512 GCA_009936485.2 Gymnarchus niloticus
CTGCACAGAGGGGGGGCGGAGGGCAGGGAGGTCCCACCGACCAACGACCAGGCAACATTCAGAAACGGGTTGACACTCCCCCCCCCCATGTACAGGAGCAAAGATGGAGGATTCTCAAAATTATGACCCTTGCTCGGGGTTGAAGCAAGAGTGACGCAAAGATGAACCAATTAGAATGGTCATAGGGTGTGGTCTGCCCCACATGCCTATATGACATCCATCTCACTCACACACCGGAAGCTGGAGTTTGCAAACTGTGGCGTTTAGTGTATAAAAATGGCTCACGTTTCCTTTACTTACAGATAAGGAAGGACTGGCAATCTCACACAGAGCATCTGGAAACCAGCCTTCAAACCCAGGGGAAATCTTATTAGCAGTTTTTTCTTATAAAAGGATGTTGTAAGAATGGAGATCAAATAAAAACATTTTTAATCACATCCAACCCTTCACTTCCTCAGATATACTCCTAGGGAGACAGTGATTTCAGAACTGAAGCTTAGCTTCTCTGAGGCTGGACCCAGGTCAGTCTCTGCTTAAAGCAATATGATGGACCCCTGTCCTTCCAGTAAGGGGCGCTGTAGTTCCCTTACCTTGTGGAACTGGCCCGTGGGCTTGTCAGAGATGGTACATCTCCATGTTCCCAGAGGAGCCCCCCACCTCCGGACGCTGGCCAGTGTTCCCTGGTTCAGCTCGGTACAGAACTGCAACATACAAGACCACCCCAAAGGTGACTAAACGGCATCGCTACACCAGTCACATGCAACAAACTTGTCGCGTTGGTGGTGTTGCAGGTGTAAGTCCACTGCACCATTACAGACAGGTGTTAAATGTTGGTCCAGAGGCCTGATGGGACTCGTATCGCTCAGGTCATCAACGGTCACTATGCTTTATAAAGCCGTGCCGCATAAAAAGCATCTACATGACCGATACGCATCCAGCAGTACAGGTTTGTATACAGCACCCAAAATATATCTGGGTCGACATCTGTAGGCCCGCTGTCAAATTCCGTAAGATGGCTCTGATAAAAATGCTCCCTGTACCCAAAGCAATCTTTCCAGAAAACCTGCAACATCTGTGCCAAAGGGATACATCTGGAGAGAGGTGCGGTGAGGACTTGGCAGATGCTTGCCCACAATTCTGAACTGGCTGCTTTTACAGACCCTGCCTCACAGCAGCCCACTGGCAGACCCTCTAAAGTGGGCCAGCAGGGGCATGAGTAAACTCACAGACCCCCATTCCCTCATATTGACGAGGCTGCTTTTTGAATTCTCTCCACTGGAAAACCGTCATAACCATGTTTTTCCAGGTCCACCTCCCCAAAAAGGCTTACCTGACAATTTGGAGGGGTGTGGAGTAGCCAAAAAACCCAGAGCGGAATGAGGACAAAAAGCCCAGTAGAAAGCAAACTCGAAGAGGGAAAGCGGTCCAGTCACTTCAAGATCAGGAAAGGCAAGATTACACATCCACCTGGAAGGTCAAGGCACGCATTCTGCGGTGGTTCTATTCGGGTGCAGTCGAGGGGTCTGCGCTGCTATGGAGCAGGCCCCACCAAGGCTCCCGTATCCCCAGGAGATGGCTGACACACACATTACTTCACCCATTGCATTGTCTGTCACACGAAGCCAAGCTTTAGGATACAACCGATTCTGCAGGGGCTGGCCAGACGAAGTAGTGGTTGGGTTATTCTGGAAGCCGCAGGTACCAGAACATGCAAAAACGGCATCGTAGTCACTTACGCTCCAGCCATTACTTTGAGAAGCCCTTCCATCGAACCCCATTCCCAGTTCCCCTCTGTCTCCACTCCAATTGCCAAACCATTATCACTTATCCTAACTCTGTGCGTCCTGCCGCTTCACCGTTCTCAAATCCGGAAACTTCTACCAACTACAATGCAGTTTCGTAGAACTACTCGACCTAGAGACTTTTACAAATCTTCGCGCGTCGTTTTCTTGCAGACTTTTCCACCACGTCTATTCCTTTGCCTCCATCACTGGAGTTACGGTGAGCGTGTGAAGCACTTCTATAAAAGAGCATCACACTCTGCCAAGTCACTGCTGGCGACAGAAGGCCCATCTTAGCTGGAGCAGCGTTCCCCCGAGTTGACGTCCCTTCAGCAGAGAGCGGAAAGCGGGCACTTTATCCGTTGATTACTCATCGCCGAGAGAAAGACGGGCCGACGCGGACACGACGGGGCGCTTGTTCTCGTGTCGGATTATGAATATTCAAATTAGCCTGTGATTTATGTCAGAGGAATGAAATCAAAAGAAGAGAAAGTGAAGAGGCAGTCCTCCAAGTTAAATAGCTGTCAGCACAGGCTTCTCTCGGTACGATTTGCTTGCTTACATAAGCCACACCGACAGAAGCCGGAAGGTCACATGACCCTCGAGGACCTTAGTAACAGTAACCGAAGGCAAACACAAACTCCACCTGATTTCTCAGGCTGAAAAATGTGTTGTGCAACGTATATGAACCGAAGAGGGCTCCTGGGAGAAGGGGTTCCTCCTAGCTGAGAGGACAGAACGTGGAGCCTGGAGCTTCTACTCGGGTCCTCAGCTGCTAGGATCAGATTTTGCAGGCAGAGAGAGGAGAGGATTGATGAGTGGAGGAGCAGCAAGAGTCGGCCATCTCCCCCATCCCCACATGATTTCTAGGACTCCTGACCTAAAGCTGAAGTGACGGATGCATCAACTTCAGGGGCAGATTGTGCAGCACAGCTTACAAATCTGCAGACACAGCTAACTGCCTGTCGGTCTACTGCATGTTAGTTTCGCCGCCTTCTCATTACTGAGAGCAATCAGTGGTGATCTTATCAGCTGAGTAGAATACATCCACAGATCCAGAAACCGATCTACTCCCTGTATATCGCCCTTCACCCTGCCACGCAACTTTGTTCTGAAGACACACAGTGTCTGGTGTTTCACAGAACCAAAGGCTGTCTTTCTAGAGGACGCCGGTCTGCTGCCGCACTGATTAAATGTTGATGTAGTCACGCCTATGTAAAAACAGCTGTTTGGTCCACTCCCCCATCCCAGTCACAGCATCCTGATTGGCAGTCTGAAACTGTTCAGTCTTCTTCCATAAGGTTCAGGAGTCCCTTCCCCCAAGGGGAAAGGGTCTCCCCATGGAGAGATAAGTCAGATGTGTGGAATGCACAGGGAACTGATAATGGGTGGGGGTATTGGCACCACCTCAGGCCCGTCCTATACTTTGCTGATGTTCTGGGTCTACACATCAAAATTCCTCTAGATTACGTTCAGTCCTCAGGCCCTCGTATACTTCCTTTTACCTGCATAAATGGAGACTGGTGTCCTAGTGACCTACTGCCTCCGAACACAAAACTCCATCTGACGCGAGTCACGGCACGAAAGACCAGAGTGACCAAGGCCAACTGTGGAACCTCTGAGAACAATAGCAGAGGCGGAACTTGAGAGGCAGGTAGGAGAAAGAGAAAGAAGGATGGACACAGTAAAAATGGAGACACAGAGATACAGAGGGACGATGGGTAAGGGTGATGGAGCTCTCAGGTCTGCCGTCACCTGGTTAGCAGACCCAAGGGGGACACTGGGTGGGATCGTGCTCTAGCCTCCAGAAGGCCATCGTCCCACCGAACACCCCCCTGCCTGCCTGTAAGCTTGACCTTAGATTTATCTAGATTTGCACCCCTATTCCAGGGCAAAGTTACAGCACATGACCCTGGGGTACCACGTGAAGTTGTTGCAAGATTAGCTGCATCATGGACAGAAGCTGGCATTAACAGCAACAACGTTGACCTGTATGATGACTAGAAAAACAAAACAATCACAGCTGGAACAAACGGTGGAGGATTCCTCCGAGACCCGATACATCAAGGTCAGACATGTCTGGTTAGCAGCAATTTGAGCAGAGGGTCAGACTCAATCATCTCAAAAATGTTTAAGGTCGACGACTTGCATGAAGTGTGGAGAGGAATAACCAGACCGGCCATGTTGAAAAGCTATTAGGTCTCATACTCAGACTGCTTGGCTGTTTCAGTGGATCCCCCCTTGACCGGATCTGGCCGTGAAATCGAACCAAGGTGGTATTTGGTGTGTTCTAGCACAGCAGAAGCCTACACACGCACGCAGTACCTTCTCCAGGGACTCTCGATCGGCCAGGTCTTGAACTGCCAGCAGCTTGATGCTGTAGAGAGTGGAGGAGAAGGGGAGAGAGCATGAGGAGCAGCTAGAGTTATGTGTTGGGTACGTCAACGTGCTGGCCTCTGCCATCTTCATCAGAAGCACCGAATAGGTTCAATCGTATGGAACACGTACTGCAGGCAGCCTGCTAGACCTTCTGATTCATGGACACAAGTGAGGAAGTCAAGGTTAAGGAACGATAGGTTCAAAACCCCCCAGGAGAAGAGTGCGCAGTTCTGTCCAACTCCCCGGACCTCTGGCCTGGCTCTGTGACTGGCCCTATGAGCCTAATCAAGGTAGAGCAGTTGTGTTGTCACGGCAACAGAGTTTTGTATTTGTTTTACATTAACATTATTTGGTTGCGAGGTGCAACGACAAATGCACGTCATAAGACGCACTTCCTGGAGATGAAAGGCTATGTATATTTACATGCATCACGCAAAACCAAGTAGCGATTCTGAGGGACATCCGTTTGAGAGAGCTTTGCCCAGCATGAGTCATTCTCCTCCGAACGTCTAAGCTTCAGTGCTTTCCAAGAGATACTCTGGGTTACACAAAGCAGTGGAATGTTTCTCAATGACTTTTGACAGCATAGTTATGAAAATACAGGCTATTTTCATCTTAGCTTGGCGAAAATTGTAGATGCAAAAAATTGTTAGTAAGCAGAGGAATGAGAAAACTGCATACAGCCTCATTCAAGAGCACAGATTCAAACAGGATTATACTCCACTGCAACCTTCATCTATTCCCAAAACAGAGGATCCATGGTTCTTACGTTGCCAAAACATTTTGATAAAAGCGAAATTTAGCATCTGACCACAGAAATCATCCATCCATCCATCCATTCATCCTTCTAACAGCACACATTCAGCACTGACTTAACAGAAAGTGAAGGGTGTGTGTGTGTGTGTGTGTGTGTGTGTGGGGGGGGTGTCATGTTATAGTGCATGACAGTGCAGGCAAATAAGCCAAGCATGAATGACATCTCTTATATGATGGCAATCCATTAAAGAACACCATATAGAAAAATACTCAGCCCAGCTGAGCCGCCACTGTTTTCAAAGAGGTTTGAGAAGCTGCCCACGTCGTCACTGAGCTTTTCGGACAGGGAGTGAGGACCTCGTTCCCCAGGGCATCGTCACATGACGTCGACGTGATATCGCACCACACGGACAACGGATCGTGTCACCGTTCTCTGTGAAGTTGTTCTGGTGTGTGATTAGCCTTCCTCTGTTGTTTCAGGAAAGCCCTCCCAGGGAAGGGGTAAACATTTCATTTTCCACTTGCTGCACCCCCCCAGGAACGAGTTGCACTTCCACGAGGAAGCAGCTGTAAAGACTGTCATTCTCAGCGGGGGAGACAGTTCCTGTGCAAAGCTATTGGCTGGAGCCTGACCAGTATGGTACGCCATTGAAATCCAACCAGGTCTGGTGCCGTTTATAATGCCACACCAGCTCAAACAACTGACTTTTTAAAAAATACTGAGTCAGCAGGTGTTCATAAACCTTCTTTATGAACCGGATTCATGTTTGAATGTAATTCCTTTGAAATATTAGTACATCTGAACAAACTGCTTGTAGTATCCTGTTACTATACAGCACCTCACCAAAACTATATGCATAAGCAACTCAATTCAAGTCTGAGGTTAAATGCTTTCAAAAGCTCGGTTAAAAAAAAAAAAAAGGGGGGGGGGGGTTGTGAAAAACAACCTATTTATGGGTAATGTTAAAGGGCGTATCCTCGATGTGCGGATGATATGAATTGCCTGGGAGGTGTTTAAGGCCAAGCTTTACCTGGACGACAAACAGAGAGTAAACTTCTCATTCACACGGACCGCCATGAGTCAGAGGGTGATAAAGGCTGGAATGGAACCACGGGACTCGCCGTGCTTAGCAGTGGCTTGAACTGCTACAGTTCTGAACTCCATACCGACAGATCGTCTATTCCAGGTCCAAACACGCATGCTGACAAAACAGTCCACATTAAAACTGAGTCTGGATCCAACTACAGGCAAGCTAGCAGACTAAAAGGATACGAAAAACAGCAGTTAAAGCAAAACCCAGGAGTGAACTGAGATCAAGTTTTGTAATTCTAGCTGTCAAATCAAAGAAAACATTTTACATTTAATCAATTATGGGCAAATTTACCCTTTCGCTCTCCTTACCCCCATAGATACAGTCACCACGTGTTGCCCCCATGGGAACGTGGGTCACCTGTGATGTTTGGAAAGTCAGGACTTTGGCAGATGCAGGGTTAGGATCACTGAGACCCCATCCTAAAAGTCATTTCATCCGGCCAGCCAAACGTTACGTAAAGGTAGCCTTGGTTCCATCCAAACTTGGGATGCTATTAATATGATAAATCTGTTATATTCATGTCCAGCACTGGGTTGCTCAGGGCTTCACAGGAAGCTTAAGGCTTAAGCGATTTTTCCAAAATTGAGTCGGACCCCAGCCACCAACGGATTAAAAGATACATTTACAATACTACCAAATAGCAACTAGGAGGCAGTGCAGAGGTTAAGAGGGTGAGGCCTGTACATAAAAATACCTGTGAGGAAGGTCAAAATATTTAAATGAGCAGATGGCAACGTCAACCAATGGTTCAGATAAAGAAGCTGTTCAACGGTACATTGGTATGAGGAGAATATTATGGCCAAAAAAATCCCAGAGATGATATTCAGGTCTGCAGCCTTTCAGCAAAATTGCTGAAGAATATTTTAGTCATAGGTATTTATGATTAAATCACTGCGTAGACATACAGAGAATCTTAAAAGCATCAAATTTAACAAACACATTCCAGACCTGTCTGCTCATGAATCATCGTGCCTCAAAACAGTTCTGGTAAACTCCGTTCTACTTGCTGTTTTAGACCGAGGTCATAAGAGAAGACGGATGTTGGTAAAACATGGCTTCACTGTTGACTTCAGAATCCATTATTTGGCCCCAGTGTCAAAGGCACAACATTTAGACACTGCATATGAGTTTGGGGTCAAGGAGATTATTTTTTCAAGCACATATACTAGGAATTAAAGTTTACAGGATGTGTGGTTTAAGATCCAGCCTTATTGTGGCCTATAAATTGAGATTAAACACACACACAGTAAGATGATCAGGAAGAGACCTACACTAACCTTACTAGCTAACGTACACAGGGAACATACATAATCCGTAGCAGGAGTGTTCTTGAATTTGCACTAAACTTGACCCAAATTCATGCGGAAACAGAGTTGACCCAGGCGGTGCCCACTGACTATGAGGTCTGCAGAGATTCGCTCTTTTTGTTAACCCTTTCATGTGTTGTGCTTACTACAGTGGGCAGTTATTTAAATCCCATTGTTTAATATATGGATCGATTTCGAGTTGGAAGTTGCATGGAATCCTCTTTAGGGGACACTGCCCTGAAATGGAGCAAAGGTTTCAATTGTGATTCGCTTTCAGATTTATTAGTAATTTTATGTTACGTGCAGTGAAGCACCCAAATACATGCATCTTTTTATAAAGAATAAAACCGCAGGAAAATCATTTCAGAACAGTTTTAATCCTGAAAAAAATAAAAAGCTCTCAGCCAATCATAATTAATACACAAAAGGGTTAAACTTCAGCTGACGACAACTGACCAACCAAAGGTTAAAAGGTACAGAGAGCGAGCAGGGACACTAAGGCAGTTAAGGACATGCAGGGGCTCAGGATCTCAAGCGTGTGCGCACGCGCGCGCACGCACACGCACACACACACACACACACACACACACACAGCACGTGTGTCAGGCTGAAACCATGACCCTTGCTGAAAATACCCCAGCTAAAGGGGTTTCTCACCTCCCACCAAAGTGCTGCCTCACTGCATTTATGGGGGGGGCAGCGGTGGTGGCTGTCACCGATCCTGCGCTTCAGGTCTACATATCATCATGCTTTAGTTCTATTTAGAGCAAAGTGCCCCAGTGCTTTTAAAAAAAAAAAAAAAAAAAAAAAACACTGTAGTGTTTCAATCTCAAGATCACCTGGCCCATCCTGATTGACCCCACACGCGATACTCTACCCCTGCGAGAAGTCACCCGAAAGACGGGTCAGGTGGAAAGCCAAAGAAAAAGCATCCATCACAAGGATGACAAGCAAAGAGCCACAGACTCCTGGGCAGTCCTGCTAGCGGCCAATCTGGAGGTGAGGACACGAAGCAGCGGGAGGAGAGTGGCGGCGTCTTGAGGCTAAAAATAAAGGCCTATTGTCTCGATCCAGGGTGGCCATGTTTACAGCCCTATTTGACCAGAAACCTGAATTTCCAAATGCAAGCGAAGGGGGAAAAGGCATCATCATCAAGGCCAGATGTGACCGTTCAGCCTGGTGAACGGGGGTGGTAAGTGAAACCAGCTGATAGCCGTTTGATGGCAAAGGGAAGGCCTGTACTTTGCCTAGTCATTCTGCTGCTGGTTCAAACCCAGTTTTATCACTTACCCCAGCCACAAACGCTAACGACCGGGATTCTGTGGTGATTGCAAAATCCCCCCCCATGGCAAATGACAAACTATGCAAGTTATCTTGCCTCTCATAGCAGCAGACCAGCTCGTTGACCTGAGGAGGTAGCCTGAGGCCCAGGGTTCAAATGAGTTCTAGGCAGGTTAACCTGGGACTCGATGCTTTCACAGCCAGACTGGTCTCAGGTCCAGTGTCCGTATCTACAGACCACTGATCTGGGAACAGCTGCTGCCACAGTGGAGAGGAGGGGTAGCAAGAGAGACAGCTCTACCTGCAATATGTGGGTCTACTCAACTGCTGCCACAGATGTCTTCATACTGTGATCCAACAGCAGGTCCTCTAGGAGATCTGGGTTGCCCATATGATAAAATGCCACAGGAGATGGTAAGAAATATTTACTGTTATGATAACCCTATTACAGTTCGAGGGCAAAGGCAGCAGGGTCACGGAGAAGCAGGACTTTCATGACAGATAGACCAGCTCTCCAGGAACGACCCCCCCAGAGATCACGAACATCCAAACTTGGGTAGTGGTTAATGTCCACACCAGTCATCCATGTGTATAACCCAAAGAGGAAATTCCTCAGTTTGTTACGTAGCCAGACCCTTCCTGAAACTTCCTTATGACTCTTAGGGCAAACCCTTCAGGGACCTGGGTGGATGTGATTAATTTACAGAGATTAATCATTAGCTGAAGCAGGTTTTATGACGGCTCCCAATCCCCCAGCACTCATTCAGCTCTGTTGACAGATCAAATGAAGTCTGAAGTCCATCTGGGACGCAAGAAGAAATCGATATATATGCACCATGGCGGATGGCAGGGAATCAGTGCTATTTAGGGAGAAGGGAGAATTGCAATGGCAGGTTAGGGCCAGACCCAAGACACCCTGCCAGAGGTACAGTATAACTGCCCCCAGGGTTGTGCATCTAGGAGGGCAGATTCTCAACTGAAAACAGGGCATCATAATAAGTGGGAACAAAAAGGGCAGGTGCTCATGCCTCTGTGCCGTGGGGCTGCCATTAACAGCTGAAGTCCTTGGTTACACTCAGGAGAAACCGAGCCAAGCGTTTTAAAATCGAACTACCTGACATGACCACGCTGATCATTTTAAGTACCCCAAAAATCTGCCGAACCCTCACCGATAGCCTTGTATAATCACGTCTTTCAGGCGACGAGGTGCGAGATACTGCCAGGTGAGAAAATGCAACAGCTGTACCACACAGAGAGGAAATCGTAAGTCAGCCTTTGAGAAATGAGCTTTAAACCTCTGCCCTTTGCAAGAGCAGAGGAGGAAAGTTGGATTTCCCTGATTTCACAAGCCTTTAAAAAAAATCTTTAAAATATGTGCAATGAGTCATACAAAAACAAAAAGTTAAAAAGTTAATTCATTATTGGTTTAGTATAAATCACACAAATTAAACGCCTCACATAACCAGACTTCATGTGCTATCGTTTTCCCACAGCTTGCAAAAAGCAGCACATGCACCCCCCACCCTTCTGAATTTATTCAAGATGACCCCCATGCACTCTGCTCTCCATCTAAGGGGATTAGCGGCTGGAGGCGGACGCATCCGTGGAACCGAAATAGCTTCTTGTTAAGACGTTCCCCAGCGGGGTGGGTAACCTTTGGCAACAGGGAGCCGAGTTCACCGACCTTGGATTTCCACTTGCTCAGATCCTGGAAGTAGGGTAGCTGAGCCTGAGCCCAGTCCCAAGTGTGTGAAAAGCAAATGGCCTGATCTCATGATTAAACAGGAAAGAGAAGCCAGATTGTGAACACATTTGGGTCCTGTGCTGATTTTGCACAAAAGGAATGACTTGTTGGAGGGTCCACTGTGATCACAACAGCCTTTCCATTTGAGTATAATAAGAATGGAATCTTTGAAAGGTAATGGAAGGGTTTTCATTCATGCAATGCAAGAGTAACATTTTAAAGGAAGAACATTGTGGGGGTCATTTCAGGCCGCTTCCCGACTCAAATGGCGCTAGAACAAAAAGCAAACATTCACACCTGGCCTTTGCTGGGCTCGTGGCCCCAGGGCCGATCAAAGTTTCAGAGCAGTGAGCACCTTGCAATTCAACAAACAATAGGGTTGATTAAACAGGTGGGGCCGCACAGGCTTTTGGTGACAGTATACGGTACACTCCTTGACGGGATGCACACAGTTGTGGTCACATGGTACCTGTGAGAGCCCATCGGAGTGAAGAAAAGCATAGGCGTTTTCAGTACCCCGTGACCTAGTGACCACACATTAATAGCGATGTCCTTACAAAAAATTGCACGATTAGCCACCTATGGCATTATTCCGGAGTTTAGTAACACCAGATGGAAAACACGGTGTGTGTGTGTGGATCTCTACTCAAGCATTTAAACTCTCCAAACGGCTCCATTTCACAGGTGTCTGGGCCAGCCCAGAAAGACCTACACCTGCAGAAGCTCAGGATTATTTGACCTGAAGAATGATCACCTCAATTAAATCAGAGGAACCTCTTTACTCACCATTGTACTCATGTGATCTGATGACTGGAAAATGTGCAGCCTTTGTGGCCTCAAAAGACCCCACCTGGAGCCACCACCCCCCCCCAGGTCACTTGAGAGTTCTCTGGATTTAATACAGAAGGGCAGAATGGACACTATACCTTGATTTATCTTACTGATTTTACTGTTAATACCCAAAGTTAGAGACATGAGTGACAATCTTTTATAATATACAGTGGGGTAAACAATTGCCTAGCCTGTTGTGTCAGATCCTTGTATTTTAGTCGCGTGCCTTAAATGTATATCAAATTAATATCTTACTACAAAAATGCATGTACACGTTTCACGGGTTTTTAAAGGTCAAAATGAAAGAAAGAGTCTCGTTCGTCTATTCTGGTCTTTGCCCACCGTCTAGAACAAAAGGCAACACAAAGTCAACTCACTCGTTCTCCAGCAGCGTCATACAGACGACTTCTTTGACCCCGGGGTTGTTGGCTTTCTCCACCGAGCAGCACTGCAGGTTCCACGTGGCCACGCGGACCACGGCTCGACCGTCCCGCAGTCCGGGGAAGGGGTCCACGGCGGGCCGGACCGCGACCATCTGTGGGGGTCCCCCCGGTGGGAGGTCGAGGTCCTCGCTTTGAAGGCTGCCCGAGGTGGGACTCGAGTGCGACTTGCTGGTGTTCGTCAAGCCGCCGTTGGTGTTGGTCGATGGGGTGCGGGAGCGCTCCACGAACACCTGGAACCTGATTCTGTCCAGCAGCGACGAGTTGATGTGGTCCACTTTGACCAGATCCTCGATGCTCTTGAATGCTCCGTGGGCATCCCGATAGGCGACGATGTTCTTGGCTAACTTCTCAGTGATGCCACGAATGCTCATCAGCTGTGCCGGCGTGGCGGTGTTGACGTTCATGCCCGTACACACTAGGTGGTCGTGGTCTTTGCGCAGGGACGAGGGCGAGTGCTGGGACGAGCCCGTCCTGTTGCTGACACAGATCTCCAGCTTAATGACCTCCAGCTTGGTAGCGCCGACCCCGCTCACCAGCGCCAGGTCCTCGACTTTCTTGAAGCCGCCGATGCGCTCACGGTACTCGACGATGTTCTGCGCTACGGCGCGATTAATCCCGGGAAGGGTCATCAGCTCCTCCTCGGTGGCCGTGTTGATGTTCAGCCGCTCTTGGTTTACCGAGACGTGGCTGAAGTTGCACGCCGCACTGAATTTGCGTCTCTTCTGGCGGAGGTCCATCGGGTCGTTGGGGATCGAGCGGTGGCAGCCCAGATTCCCCCCCATTTTCACATGCACCCCCGGGGACCGCAGAGGAACCACACACAGCACGGTCAAGGGTGTGCAGCCAGCAGTGCGGATGCGACGCGCTGACACTTCAACGTGAGCGCATTATGAACGTCTAAAGAGGCGCCCGTCTAGTCGTAAACGTCCGGATCGCTGTCAGTCTAGTCCACCGTGGCTTGCATTTCCAAGAGCCGTCGCAGCCATCCAGCTCACCTGATGGACGCGCAGTGCAATCAGCCGCGATCCGAGTCTAACGCCTGCGAATGGCTGCGGGCTTCATGTGCCTCGATTTCGCGGGAGCCTTCTTTCCGCATGTTACTCTCTGACAACTTGAAGGCATGGGTTCTGCTGTAGCTTCCCTCCCCACCTCCACCACGCCAAGGCAGACTAAACGCCCCTCGTCGGCAGCCCCGGTCCCTATAGAGGTGGAGGGGGCGCGGCTTCAGTGCGGGCTGCCCTGCTCACGTTCGTCACGCAGGGTCTGTGCTGACATCTCACTGCGGCCACATCCACTCAGCTACCCAAACGAAACAAAAAGTACCCCTTTAAAACCTCCACGTCGTCGTTTGTTCACCTAACTGAACGGTATCGTCTAGTCAATATGGAGTCACGTCACGCCATCGTCTCCCGCACGTCAGGAGCGCTCATTAGAGTGGTTTAATTAAACTGTTTCCATATCAGATAATCGTCAAGTTACATTAAAGTCGGCCCTAGGGAAGCCTGCTCGCGGAGGATGTCGCGAATATGCAAATGAACTGGCAGGTAGGTGTCACGTGCTCCACACCTGTCGACGCGCCTGTGGAGCTCGAGCTCGAACTCGAGACTCGGACTTCGAAAAGCCCGGCGGGTTTCTTCGCATGAGCAGCTCGTCTGCGGTTAGACGCGCTGCTTTTCGTCGAGGGGCTCAGCACATGGAACAGCAGCGGCAATTTAAAAAAAAAAAAAAAAATGTCGAGTTACGCAGAGAACGAGGTGCATCCTCACAAAAACCGACAAGTCGGCTCCTCGTAGCTCCTCCAGCTTTGCTCCGGAGTCACCGACGTTTCGGAGTCCCAGCAAACCGAGACCGTTACAGGAACGTTAAGAACGTAACGAGAACGTTATTGGACGTTGTGCGTCCCTCTTTCGGCGCTAAAACGTGATGAGCCGAGACCGCCGTTTTCAGGAACTGCCGAGTAACACCACGAATTGCGATATACAGTATTGGAGCTTTCTGGAGATTATTACATATCAAAGAAAGTCGAACTGCTGGGACGGGATTTCTCAGGGCACTTAATCTCCCCGCTTATTACGGCTGCGTTGCTAGGAACTGCAACAAACTACATTAGGACGCGTCGGTTGAAAAACATCAGAGTCGCCTGGTCACCGAGTACAGCCTGATAAGCCTCTTAACTGGCTGGATAAAGTATGGAAACAGATATTTTGGAGAAGCCAAAGTGCTTTTGTCGTTATTAACATTGCAAACTGACATTCTCCAGTCGAGTGCCACCCTCTCCTGTAATGAATGATTCAAACAAACACGGTACCTAATAGGTTGAATTTTAGTCTGCCCGACAATGCTTCGAAAATATACCTATATTTCTTGACGTTGCTAATGTCATAATGCATGTTATTTTATCATTTCATCCATGCTTGCGACCCTGACCGATATAAACCACTGGGAGATGGGTGGATGGATGTGGAAAAAGGGACCCTGGAGATCATGCATCAAGGTACAATTCAAAGATATTAGTTGAACCCATGACCATTTAAACCAGTAAAACTTGGAAATAGGGGTACATGATGTTGGTGTGTGAGTGCCAGTTCCAGCCTTCCAACTTGTCATTATAAGATTTGTGGTGATTAGTTCCTTTGTACCCTGAACAGAACTGCATGATTCATCGTGTCTAGCATCTACCGCTGCAGTGTTAATGTTCCGCCTCAATGCCTGTCTCCAATTTCAGACGCCTGTAAGAATCGAAGGTCATCTGAAGGAGTCTCTGTTAGTGTTATTTACAATTTGCCAGCATTAAGCTTTGTACAGGAAACAGGAAAGAACAGGATGTCTGCTTAACTTTCCCTCTCGATAAACAGGTACTGCACCTTCTGGATGATAGGCAAGGGTCTTGATATTTGGATAGGGGATGGTCTTGAGATCTGACTGACCCAGTTCATATAGTGCTATCACTGGTGAATGATCATCAGTATTCTTACACAAGGAGGTGTGAAAGGACATGTATGTAATGAATGATAGATACTGTACCTCAGGCCATTGGCCACAGAAACAGGATTACTACAATGGTGACACATAAGTTTGTCAGAAATGTATCCATCCATCCATTGACTTACTTATCTAGTACAGGGTGTGACCATCTGTGGGTGCCACGCCCCCTGATTGCCCAAGCCCATTCTCCCATTAACTGAAGTCCGCATTCCACGAAACACTTGTAACCACCGCAGAAGGGATCCATAGTGCACAATGGAAACCTAGATAACGAAAGGAGAACGTACGAACTCCAGCCATTCAGAGCAGGGATGGGATTCAAACCCCCAACCCTGGAGCTTTTGAATCCCACCCTCAATTTCAGTCTGTCAATCCTAAATGATTACATGGGGTCATTAAAAATAATAATTTTATGGTAGATTTTTGAGATAATTGGAAACAACTGCGATGACTACGCAGACCACAAATCACAGAACAGAATATACAGCTAAGGAACAAAACAGCTCGCCCACTCAAGCCAGACCGTCATGTAAACAGTCTCATAATGAATGGGGTCGATCGCTGTTTACTTCACGCTAACTCCTCAACAGCCAGGCAGAACAAAAAGCGATAATATTAATGAAAACAACAGATAATGTATCTCTGGACTCCAAATCCCCAGCACAACAAGAGTTCAACTACATGGCTTCAAGAATAAATTCACAGTGAAGAGGAAAAAATAAGGAGAGGATGGAATCCAAATCAATAGGGGTGTTCTGGTCAAAAATATGGAGGTTGCTGAACTGAAATTCATCCACACAGCAAGGACATAAACCAGCTCTGCAGACATCCTCGGTCTGTAAGATTAGTGTCACTGCTGGCGATCTAAAAACAGGGTACCATAACAATCGACTTATGTCACGCTGCCCAACTTCCTTGTCCTCCAGTTCTCAAAGATAATATTTTATATCAGCTGATTATGTTGGCCTAAATTCAACTATCTGTTGCTTCGTTAAATCCATTGATTTGTGGTTTAAATGGTTTAGTTAATTATGTACAAGATAGATCATTGTTGTTGGCTCATTATGACTTCAAAATGTCCTGGGGATAGTTTAGGTTTTTTTCCTGTTAAGCAGCCCAGTATAACACTGCTACAAACAAACTTCATAGATGAGCAGACGTGTATCCAGCTGATGTTATAAATATTGGTACTTAGATAACCACTGTTAGAGCTGTTGATTTTGTCTGATTAATCTAGGCTTCAAAACTTATCTCGAATGTCCAATCGATGCTGGCCCACCATGAGTTTTGAAGCCTCTTTTGTCCCTTCACTAGTATTAATCGATTACTTAGCATCATACACTGACATCTATTTATAATGTGATGAAGTGTTATGGTTGGTTTATTTTTCCTCATCGAGATTTTTTCTTTATGAGTCGAGTCCAGCATGTTAACTATGGTGATCATGTTGTTTAAGCAATGAGACCACATGGGCTTGAGGTGGAGCAGCTCACGCTGGGTGTTAACTGCATTCGCAGGCTGTACTGTCAGCCTAGTGCCTAGATCTGAGGCTGTAACCTCTTGTCACAGTTTTGTAACCACCTCCCTGGCTGCCGCTCGATGCTTTCTCAACATTTCTTTGCGAGAGTCCACACAGTGTGCCCTCTTCAGATCAGCATTCTAAAGTGCCCAGCCGGACATAAAAAGGCGCCTGGGGAGAATTCAAGAATGCCGAGCCCTTGGTCATTGAGTGCTGGACCTGTGCCGTGGAAGCCAGGAGGACGTGGGGATGAGGCAGTAAATCCTGCAGCTTGACCTAGTGATGTAATGGGATTGTTGGCTTATTAAAGGACTGTTTCCATGGCGCAGGGTGCTGACGGTGAAATTATCTGGCTAGAACAGAGGTTAGGATTGTCTGTGCTGTCTGCTGTCTATCCCAGTGGAGAAGGAGGTGTCTGTGCCCAGTCCCACACTTTCTGTGAGGGTGCGTGTACTCGGGTGCAGGAGATGCGATGTATCGTGAGTTTGTGTGTGGATGGGCACTACCCATATGTGCCTGGGATCTAGGGGAGGAAAAAGGTATCAGTGACCAAAGGGATGGACTCCATAGCCAGCTCGTCAGTTGATCAGATCCAGTTTCTTTGGAACCTCTCTGAGATACAGGCGACTGTGAAGAAGAGATTCACTGGAGGCCACGGGGTTTAAAATGTGGAAATTTCCACAAGTCAAAGTTGAGTCTGGAGTCCAGATAAAAGTCAACAAACACCGTGACTGGATTGAGGTTTCTGCTGGCCATGTGACAGAGACTGTTTTCAGCTTTAAGGGGTTGGTAAGCGAAGCAGATCACTGTGGACACCAGCAGCCGTAACGTAAAGAACACCGTACTTTGGTTTCTTAATTGACAGGTGCAAGGTACACGGTAAGCTTTTCAACCAGGCAAACTTCATGTCCACGCTGAGGCCTGTGAATCTGTTTCAGCCTAACGTTGTAATTCTGCAGAGGAGAGTGAATTTGTACTTTTACACCCTTGATCATATAATCCAGGAAAGGAGTTAAGGATTTTTATTTAGATTTAGGGTAAATTCTATCTGTTGCAAACACTGGAGCTTTATTCAGCTTTTGGACTGTCGGGGCAGTGAGGTCAGGTAGAGATGTCAGCAGTAAAGGCTTCAGCAGTCTGTATGAGGAATCGAGAGTGACTCATACATCCTTTTGGAAAAAACATGGAAGGAGAACCAGACTTCATACACCTGAAGGAGATGCGAAATTCAGGAAGAATCGGCTATCAGCACATCAAGAGGACTTCCGTGCCTGCCTCGGAATACAAATAGTAGCACTACAGAGGTGGGTGGGGGTGTGTAGAAGCACAGCAGGCTGTGGGGTGTCATGATGTCTTTGACTTACCACTGCAGAGCAGGATTCTACTGTAGCAAGGAAGGCTATTTGCTCAATGGGTCTGATTTCCCTCCCCAATAATGGCCTAAATTCAAAGGTCATGTTTTGGCACTCGTGATGAATTGGTATATTTGCATATAGAAAAACAATGAATTGTTCCATTCAATCACTACAACACATACCGTACATGCAGATCGTCACAATTTTGTTTTGAGAACTCTTCATGAGAGAGATGAGCCTGGCCTGTTTGTGACAGGGTTTTTGTTTTTGCATGTCACCCAACAGTTCGATGTGAACAGTCACAAGCGCCATCTGACTGGTCACACTGGAGATCGCTAAGATGGAGACTTGGGGAGAGGTGGTTTAAGACAAGCTGTTTGTGTCCTCATGTGCAAGTCATTTGCAATTACGTCCCAAACTCAATTAGAAGATTATCTACTGCCCCCTGCTGACTGAACCCTAACATATGAACATAGATTGAGAAAAACTGGATTCTGCCAAAAGCATCTTTGGACAGTACAGCCATAACACAGACCTTCACCTTTCTCATCCAAAGCACTTTGAGGAATGATACCATCACAAGTTTATTATGCAACTTTGTACAATACAAAAAAAATTACAAAAAAAATGCAGTACACAAAGTTATAGATGGCACAAAGAAAACAAACTGGTGTGAGTAGTTTCACACAAGGAGATTTTCAGCGGCTGTCGTTCTTTATTTACTTTGGGGGTGGGGGGGTCAAATGTACTGGTCAAAGAATGGCTCCCCCCAAAAGCATACAACATACAAAAGAAATTAGAGCATTTTGGCAGGGCCAATATATGCAAAAATAAAACCTGAACTGATTGTTAAATGAATCACTTTATAAACGTTTGTCCATGGTTATAATTTAAATAAGAAATGGAAAAGGGGGGATGATGATAAAATGTTTATATTTATAAAGCCTGCGGTGAAGTTTCAGCCTTTTAGGTTTTTATTCATGATGTCCATCAAGGTGAGAACCAACTTCTCTGCAGATGCTCTAACCACGCTGGAGAGAATCTTGCCCAGTTATATTTGAGAAATATAATGTTTATGGAATGTTTATGCTGTTTAGTTCAAGAATACCGTTTGATGCCTTGTTTTCTCGCTTTTTTTTTTTTTAATAATGGAAGAACACGTTATATTTCTGCATGTGTAAACAATCAACCACCAAAATATGATTGTACAACAGTGAACCTTTTGCTCTGCACACAACAGGAGCCGGCTTTGTTTTAAACTACAGAAAATTAAAGGCGACTAAAATGGCTTCAGCCCGGCTGTGATGGTGGGGTTCATGCAGGAAGGGGGGGGGGGTCCGGATGAAACCCAGGGGTCCACAGACGGCAGAGAACCGGCCCTCTCCTCATGCAGAGAGCCGCATCGATGGTGGAAAGACACGCTGAGGTCCAGACTGGCAAATTGGCAACTAGTACATCATAACATGGTGGTCCTCAAGTACTTTAAAATATCTTCCCTTTCTTTTTGTTTTTTTCCAAGGTCCTAAACACAAAGGAAAAAAAAAAAATCTAAATACATTTAATGTATTTGGGCTGCTTCCCCAGAGTGAGTGGTAATTCACTGGTACTTTTATGCACATTAACTAGTGTATAATCAGAGAAAACAACAAAAAAAAAAAAAGTGATTCCTTTTTTTGACATCATTCCTGCATTTACTGCGTTTACCAAAACGCACACGTGGCGTGACTCAGGCGTGACTCACGCTTCACCCCTACGTCAGGTTCCTCTCACACGGGTTGATGGCCCACCTGGAGGCGTCCACTCTCTGCTGCTCCAACACACGCTGCTGGGCCTCCCAGCCCGCTTTCTCCTCCTCATACTGGCGGCGCTTCTCTTCCAGCTCCTTGTGTTGAGCTTCCAGGTTCTTCTTCATCTGCTCGTGACGCCGCTGCAGCTGCAGTACCACACACCGAAGACAGGGGTCAGCGGTACTCTCGCTTGGCCAGCAGAGGATAACTCAACCAGAGGTCAGATGACAAACTGGCCAGATAGTCACAGGATTTTTTTTTTTTTTTTTTTTAAAAGCAACACGAGAGAAAAGGCTAAAAACAAACCACAAACAAAAAACGTTACAGTCCATGGGCCGGGGGCCGTATAATAAATGAGATGCCAGTCTAGGCCCGGCAAGCTGGACAGCTGATCTCCTCTGCTGGTTACTGTACCTCCGCCTCGGAGTCTTTAAGCTTCTGGATTTTCTCCTTGACCTTCATTTCAAACACCTGCTCCATCTCCATCTCCATCTTCTTCATCTTGGCCACATGCTCCCTCCTCTCCTCTTCCATCTGTGCCAGGGGGCTCCTGCGGTGGTCACACACACACACACACACACACACACACACACACACAAACACACAGCCCCCAGAAAAGCACACACACAGGTGTGAGGAAAAACCAAATGAGCCCCAGTCAGCCAAGACTGCACCATTCCTCCTCCACATCCCAGACTCCAAGGCCCAGCAGAATGACACTAATGAGGCTGATGTTTCCGCTAGCAAACACCTTAAGTCAAACCAAAGGGAGCTGATGCACAATCCTCAGCACACTGACCGGGAGTGCTGAGGAGATGGTCTTGCAGAAATCCCAGAAATGCAGGCAGGAAAGCAACACCTTTGCCCCGAAGCAGAAGGCCTGGGTAACCCAGAGAATGTATCTGAACAGCCCTATCCACCCGCATTAGCTGGCCAAGCTGTTGCGATGCAGTTCAGCTACTGTAAACAGTTAGCACGCCATCAGCACACAACAGTTTGTCAAAATCACCCAAGATCACGCAAAGGACAGGGACCCCCGATATTTAGAGAGGCGCCATCTGAACATGCTGCCTGCTGAGGTGCAAGGGAAGCTGTTCCTGAAGCTTGCCTACAAGCGCCTCAACTGAAGCCCTGAGGAGCACGCACAGAGATGGAAGCATGCCAGCGAACTGACATCACCAGGCCA
This sequence comes from Gymnarchus niloticus, assembly GCA_009936485.2. Taxonomy (NCBI): domain Eukaryota; kingdom Metazoa; phylum Chordata; class Actinopteri; order Osteoglossiformes; family Gymnarchidae; genus Gymnarchus; species Gymnarchus niloticus. The sequence goes on from JAACJT020000038.1 coordinate 1,031,272, forward strand.
CACAGGGGTGCCAGGGAGCAAATCAGGTTTAAAAGCAGATTCTGGAGAAATGGAAAAGGTCACTTACATGCCTTCAACTGTATCAAGTCTAAAAAAAATAAACACAGACAAACAGAGACACACATAGCATGCTGAATTACACCATGCATTACAAAACAATCACAGTTAAGCAGAGGGACTGGCAGCTTGTGTTGACAGTGCTGTGTTTCAAAGGCAAAAAGAGCAGGTTGACTCCATGGGACACAGGGACGGATGGGTGGACCGAGTTAAACAGCCGTGGGGTTAGCTGCTTCTAGCTGCATCCTGCTTGGATCCAAGCTGGCCATTAAAGAGCTTGGCTCCGGTTTAGCATCTCAGTGAATTAGCAGAGGATTAGCAGCGGATTAGGGTTCTGCTGCCCGTTCTACAGAGTGCAGCCTTGACTTTTGCTCTGCCCCTATTTAACACTAACCCTGTGACCTCTGACCACCGACTTACTTGGTGAGCTGGCCCTTGCTCTTGTTGTTGTCCACACCGTTGTACGTGACAGCCGCCAGCTTCCGGCTCCTGTAGTTCTCGTAGTGGACGTTGTTGGTCACGTCCTTCAGGTCCTGCATATGGGTTCTGGGGACAAAAGAGAGCATGTTACGGGGGGGGGATTCTGGGATACTGTATGAAGTTGTGCGGGTTGCCACAGTGACAGTACCTGATGAGCATGTTTCGGAGAATCGTGAAATCGCAGTGCTCGCTGTTCTCCACTATAGGACAGAAAACGATTGGTTAAGATGGGCAGACCCCTCATCTACCTGTGCCTCACCCAAGTAAGCCTTTCCCATTCTCACACAGCATCCTGCATCCCTCTCAGTAATACCTGCTGTCACTCCCTCTCAGTAATGTTGCTGTACCTCAACCATCCGGGACAGGGTGAAATGCCACTGCATAAACCCAACCGGTTTCCAGGTGTGCTGACTGAATGAGGGATCTCCTCTACCCCAAATCCATAGTCATAACTGCTTTTAACCGTAGATGGCTACTTCATTGTCTAGGTTTGACATCTCACTGTTATGTCAACGCCCAGCAGACAAGTCCAATTTCAGCTCAAACATAAAACTGCTGTTTCAGGTCATGTGGTTAGAAAAGGTAAACTGGCAGTCGTGTTTGGACACAAAGTGAAAAACGTTAGCAATCTATGTGTTCCAAAGCCTGTCGGGGGCCGGGGGTTCACCATGGTGCACAAATGGACAAAAGGTTTTCTCCTTAGGTCCACGACCCTGGTTCTCTACAAGAGCAGGGTAGGAGGACTGCATTCATAAATCCCATTATCCAATGCAGACATGCTAAAACAAGCACCCAGCAGCATCAAAACCCAGCACCCAACAATGTCAAAGCATTTCCGGGAATGAAACGCAGTAGTGTCTAGTCACCGGCTCTGTCTTCCCTCTGCATTACTGCAGTTAGATGTGTCACTTTGTGCGCAGCTCCTATGGTGATAAAGAATGTCACACCTTAGCTACCCACAACTGTACGACTATGCCGAGGGAGAGTAAAGATTCATCTGTCCATTTCCCCAACCTTGCGTCAGTCCTGCCCCTCCCCCTCCAAGCCCTGCCCTGAAGTCCCGGTAGGGAACTGGAATGCCATCGGCCTTGAGGCGGTCCGCAGATGGTGCCATCTGGTCACACTCCACACTCCCGCACACTGGGGGCAGTGGAAGGTGCTCTGCAGTCCTGCCGGGATGGACTGGTCTCCACGGAAATACTGCTTTTCCTTCAGAGTGGCTGCTATCAGCTAGCGTGTTCCAGGGAGCCCTTTGATGGCCCTCACCTTCTGCCACACCCCAGGGGTACTGCCTCCCGCGAACACGCTTCCCGTTGACCTCGATGATGGTGTTACTACCAACGACGGCCAGAGGCAGGCGATCCTGTATGGAGAAGCAGGTGTTATGCACTCGGCAGCGATGGCGACTGGCATCTTAGTGGATGTGTGAGGAGTCCGTGCACTGCAGGCTGACCTCCAACATCACCAATCCCACCCACTGCCACTTACAGCTTCAGCAAAAATGGAGCTGGTAGTGAGAACACTCCCCCCTTTCCCCCAGACATGATCTAGAGACCCTGCTACAGGCAGCACACCAACTCAGGTTGAAATGTTAAAGATAAGGTACGAGTCAAAACATCTGGAAAAGGTAAAAACGCAGACGAACTGATCCCAAGTCAGCAAAGTGGCCAACGTCTCCGCACCTTGATCTTTTTTACCACCTTGTTCTCCTCTTCGTCGTCCGTTTCCGGGAACTCATAGATTTTGATTCTGTGCTCCTGGATCTCACGCATAATCTGGGCAGGAAAGAGACAGACAGGGCATCTGAACAGGTCACCCGAACAGGTCACCCATGGGCCAAAATCTGCAAGGCACTCTGGGAGGGAAACTGAGGGCACTGCTGAAGACATGTCCAACTGCTCCAACTCTCATCAGCCTGATGAGGGCGCTATAGGCCTGCAGATGGCCACTCTAGCTGGTTTATCTGCTAATGAGCCCACACCCTGGCTTACAGTGCCTTCATAACAGTTGGCCTATTTTTGTGTCTGCCCATTACAGCTGTGCCAATGGTTCAGCCTAAATTTCTGCTGCCTGAGCTGTGAGGGCTGTAAAACTGGTCTGAAAGTCTCCTGTTTCAAAGGCTTGGATTTGTCTGGCTTCACGTGAACAGGAGAGGATGCTCATGTGAAGGGCAGGGTCAGACCAACCTGCTGACACGAGTGAGAGCAGAAATGGGACAAAAACTCCACGAAACAACAGGCAGCCAAGACGAAGACGCTCCCACTTAGGCAGGGAATGGCAGTGTCACTCACTCTCTCTCACGCACACACACACACACCTGCTTCTTGAACTGCTGGCACTCCTCCGGCGTCAGAGTGTCCGCTTTGGCGATCAGGGGGATGATGTTCACCTTCTCATGTAACCGTTTCATGAACTCTATGTCCAAAGGCTTGAGTCTACAGGGGAAAGGGATATGTTAGTGTGAGAGCGCCTTAAAGACAACAGCAGAAAAACCAACAGCCGCTCATGTCTACGTTCCCCTGTTTGAAACTGGGTCCGATCTGATTTTCAGTCTGGCTGACTGCAAAGCCTTTGAATGAATTAATCGCCGAGCAGGAGAGCAAAGAATACATAGAAGGATGGGGGGGGGGGGGGCACCCCCATGACTTCTTGGCAACCAGGGGCACAACTTTAGGATCTCTGCCAGGTAAGGTCACCATGAGAG
>JAACJT020000038.1:1035666-1055621 GCA_009936485.2 Gymnarchus niloticus
AGAGGAGAAGGGAAGGGAGCGGAGGGGAGGAGGGGGAGGGAGGGGGGGGGGGGGGGGGGGGGGGGGGGGGGGGGGGGGGTAGCTCCATGACTTCTTGGCAACTAGGGGCACAACTTTAGGATCTCTGTGAGGGAAGGCCACCATGGATAGGAGCGATGCTTATGGAGAGCATGCAGGATACTGGGGGGTGGCTCAGGGTACTTTACAGCCATACAATTTTGTAAACAAAACCACAAAAGGCAAGTGGACGCTTCCTGTTTAAATAAAGGCTGGTGTTTAACCCGGTGTTCCCCGGATGGTTGGAATACAAGGGCCCACACAAGACTGGGATTGTCTCCTCCCTCCCCCCTGCTGGCGTCACACAGCCTCCGTTGTGTGGTCCGTGGAGCAGCTGGCTAAGTTCTGTGCACGGTACGGGACGAGGGCCTCGTCCAGCGCTGACAAAGGACCCGAGGCCACAGCCAATATGCTGTTGGGGGGGATTACACCAACATTTCCCCCTCTGCTTCAGGGCACTATGGAAACCTGTCTCCTTTCAGCCCTGGTGGCTGGCACAGGCTGTTACAGCCAACAACAAGGTTTTGTGGAGCGATGGGTGAAGCACAAGGAGGTGCAGGCATGCCAGGGTTTACGACTCACCCGTGTCCGGAAGGGGCAATGAAGTACAGGCAGCAGTGCACCCTGCTGTCAGGCATTTGCCGGCGGTTGACGCGGGACTCTGCGTTGAGGTAATCCTCGAACTTGCTGTCGATGTGGTCGATGACAGGCTGCCAGCTGGAAGGGCAGGGGGAGGAGAGCGAGTCAGCTCGTGTGCATGGACACAACGGCCATCCGGAGCACGCGTGTGGGGAAACGGGCAGGGTCAGGTACCAGTTACTGTTGTCCACGGCGTCACCGAATCCTGGGGTGTCGACTATTGTGAGGAGGAGTTGGACCCCCCCTTCCTTTATTAACACCTTGGATTGTTCCACCTGAGAAAGGACATGAAACAAATTTCATTTGACAGCCAGGCATAACCCAAGTGATGAGTCACAGCAGAAACGGCAGGCAGAAACCAGGAATGACAAATAAAAACAGAACTGGTGAATACACAGTCGACACTGTGGATGAGGTCATGAGAAACTGTCTTCTTTGACTAATCGGGGAGCATGTTCTTAGTGTGGCACATCAATCAGACATGGTCTCCAGGCTTTGGTCAGAGGTTGCATTAAACTTTGATGCTAACTAACAAATCCATGGGCTCTGTGCATTCCTTATCTAGACCTGCTCGTAGATTTTAAACTTAGGGAATGGGTCAGAGCTAGCAAAAAAAAAAAAAAAAAAGTCAACTCACTCTACTGAAAGGAACACTGCAAAACCAGACATAATTCCTGGCATGGAGGGGGTGAAGAGCAGCAGCCACTGATGATGTCTTCAAACAGCAGCCCAGGAGAAACTGCGATGATATTCTCCCATGATTAACGAAACTAATGAATCCTAACCCAAAAAAGGAAGTCTGGTGGCAGCTCTTACATATGACTGAGCTTTTAAAAAACAGTCTCCGAGTCACGTGGGTCAGATTGACAAAAAGGAGAGAGATGGGGAAAGAAAGTGCAGGGAAACAGCTTGCGGCTGAATACACCACTGTTAGATTAAATTCCAAAATGTAATTTTCAGACTGTAAATCAAGCAAGGGAAAAACCAGTGAATCAATGAGCCCACAGCCCTGGAATTCAAACATGCCTTCTCTTTTACTGCCCTGCATGACGACACATGCCCCCTAACCACCTGGCAGTTTCTGTAAAGATGCCAATCCACCTGTTTGTTTTTCACCCCTCCTCGCCAGCATGACTCCACAGCTTTATGGCGTTTGTCAAAACTCCTGCCAGGCGCTGTCAGGATTTGCCAGAGTAACTCCTGACCTCTGGGGTCAACACCTTCAGACTGCTGGAAGCCTTTCTGTTAGCTCTGCCCACTACCACTCCTGCTCCCAATCACAACAGCAGTTCAGGTAAATAAAGCACAACAATAAAGCCAGTGATAGAAGTGAATGGTTCACTAAAACTTATTTCCTCCTCGCCCTCACAATACAATCAGGAAAAGAATCGTGGGGTCTGAGAGGTAGCCAGGACCTTCAGTAAGGCCTCAGTCGGTTGCAGGTTGATTACAGTGACAGCCAGATGAGTCAGGATGAAGCAATGTTACAGCAGACAATAACCCACACAGATTTCATCATGGATGGGCACAAAGCCTTTTGCACTGTGCCAGCAGAGTCTCTACGGTAACCTTTTTGTTAAATCCCTTTAAACCAATAAAACTTAATTAACCTGCTAGCTTCACCCATGGAATGATTTTCCCTTTTCTTATTCTGATCCTTGATGCTCTAATTAGCAGTGGCATTTACAATGCAATTTGTGGTTTTTGGACTTTCAAACCACCCCCCATCCCAAATTCTGAAACAGCTCTACTTACACTGCACCTGTGAGGGGGAGAGGGATGCACGCACGCACGCGTGCGCGCACACACGCACACACACACACACACACGTTCTTTACCTACTTATCAAGGCTGTTAGAATCATTCAAAGTTCAGCTGATGGGAGCAAACCAAACTACTTGTGGTGCTGCACTGGAGGTCCATGAGGAAACACAGCTAACCCCTGGTCTGAACCAGGTCGAGAAACCAGGTGTGCCTATAGAGGAAACTCAACTCCTCACTTCCCAGCCAAAAGAGAAGAGCAGCTTTGGTGAAAACAGGGAACCAAGTCACAGCTTCTTCTAAGAATAACCTTTGGTACAGTTTATATTCATTTTTCCATGAATAAACTTTAACTCCAAAACTACATGAATGGTTGTCTATTTATTCCAGACACCCTGCCGGACGAATGGGTAACCCTCCCAAGACAGCAAGCGGCAACATGCAGGCCATGACGATCTACCGTTGGACAGATATGTGGTGGAACCAGAAAAGAGACACACAAGTGTTTCAGCTGACTACATGTGCTCCACAGGCACGGAGCCACAACACCCAGGTGCCCAGAACGTCATTTTAAGGAAGCAAAACGGAGGAAATGGGTGCAGGACAGGTGGCCTGCTGACCGCCCCAATGCATCACTATAGGGTAGGATTACAAACTGCAGCAGCTCAGTTTAACCTCGTTGTTAGATTTTCACACCTGACTGACAATGGCCACAGCTCTCATTCAAAGATCAACCATGTACTTTGGATTCAGGTAGTCGGCATCCAAAAGAGCCCAAGTCAATACATCGAGAGCATCAGGAAACACTCTGGTTTTGACTTTTGAGTCAGTTCTACAGGGAGCAATCAATTCCAAGTGTAATGGTTTCAAGCACATAAAACCAAACAAATATACTTCAACACATTTTCCCGTGGTTTTGCCAAAATTACGCGTCTCTCCAAGGTGGTCTTGATGCATCTGTATTGTGAAGATGGCTTTGTGGGGAGAACACTGTGGCTTGGCAAACAACAGCGGCACCACCTGACACACCAGACTGTAAGGGGTGAAGAGACTGAAGACAGACAGCAAGAGGCAACCGAAGGACAGACATGGAGACAGATGACAAAGGCAAGTTAGCTGATCACAAGGTACTTTCTCCATGGTCACTAATCACACTGACACGGCGAGGCAGGTACATCACAGCGTACCACGCTTATGGAGACACCCAAGGTACAAGCGCTGCTAGGCTGAGCATCCAAAGAGGGATCAGTAACCAGGGCATTCAACTGGTTTAACTAGGTTAACTGGTTTAATTCAACCACTGGAACACCACTCAATGCAGACAGATGAGTGGACAATGACAGAAGATGCAAATTGTTGACATTCCTTTCAAGGAGACTGAGCCCCCAATGCGAAGATCAGAAGATTTAAAGCAATTACTTCCCCTGCTGGCCATGACGGCAGAAAATCAATCACATCCTAAAGCATCTTTTCTGCACCCAGCAGCCACCGGCCATAACATTTTTAGACAGGTGCAAACATTCAAAATGAACTCTATATTGTGCCTATGCACACAGAGGCCAGACTATGCAGCCAGGATTTATCTGGAGCATTGCTATCATATGGAAATGAATCTGGCTCCACCGTCACCAACAGCAGAACTAACTCCTGTCAATCACAAGCACGCACAAATTAAATGTGACACAGGAGCACCTTCACACTGCTGGGATGTACCACTGGGTTGCCTGCTATCAGGGGGATGGCTGAGGTTCCCCCCAGCCCCAGGGAGAAAGGCAGGGGCAGGGAACGCCGATCTTTACTATTCCTTCATTTTCACCACGCATAGTCGTGTTAAAGCCGAATGCATGTGGTAGGCAGGATCCACTCCCCAGTCCACAGAAACCTGGTGAGCTGCTCAGGGCAAGAAAGCACAGCCAGACTAAACGGACAGAAAACTATCCATCTTTGCATTTGCAGTGGGGGTCAGCCAGAGGGAGGTATGACAAACGCTGGAGCAATACTGAGGAATGTACTGTTTTATTCAAAAAAATAACCGCAGGCAATGCAAGAGTTCAACCTTTAACTCTTCTACTCATCAGACATAAACCATTAGACACCACTCCTACATTTACAAGAGCCAAGCACTTCTGACACACAGCAGAACCTCAGGGCATTTAAAGAAAAAAATCCTGGTGGGGCAACAGTAATTATCGGGGGGGTTTCGATCTGTGCTGAAATGGCTTAAAACAGTTGAAGGAGGGGGAAAAAAAAAAAAGAAGGTCATTTCAGAATTGCACCAATATTCTATGAACATTTATGTTCAGGGAGGATCCTCCACCTTCCTCTTAGATATGTAAAAGTAGAAACTGGCTAATGGGGAGACTCTGCATGGAGCCTGTAGTCTCAAGCCAGGCTGAAATCACAGTAGCTGGAGACCAACTATGCAGTCATTTGATTACATCAGTCCCAATTAAGTATGATTGTGATGGAAAATAAGGAGATAATCCTAGCTCAGAGCAATTAGGTCTCCTCAAGACCGGGGAGCCTCCGAGGTCAGAAAGCAGACAGATAAGTTGACAGTTGTTTACAGAGTCAGTTTGCTACTTGGGAGATGGGGATTCTTCAAGCCAACTATCCAGGATAGAAATGAAGGCACAGATTTAATCAGCAGTGTGCTGTTTAACACCTTACTTTAAAATCCATGACACTGAATTCTTACCATTGACAACAAAAGGAATTGCGCCTGGACACTCTCATCAGCCTGTTGGAACCTTGAAATAGCCAGCAGCCTTTGGTTTCATTTAGGGGGGAAAATAAAGTCACAATGGCCTTGGGACGGGGGAGTGGCTTAAAACAGGGTCCGCTCACTCGCCATTGGGGACCATGATAACAGCTGCCCTGCCTACCATTTACCACATACACCCAGGATAGGACAGAAATGGTACTCCTCAGTAAACCAGACTCAAAGAACAATTCCACAGCACACTTACCTAAGCAACGTCAAAAGAAGCAAGTCATTAATACTATTATAATATTGCAGATTATGGAAAGGCCAATAGAGAAAGCCACAGAATGAATGAACAACAACATAAGGTTAAGATAAATTTGATGCTATACATCAGACATAATATTATTCCAAGTCCCATACTCTGAAAACAGATTATGGAAAGTTCTGTGCTGTCATAATAAGCCATTTGTTTTGATTGTGATTTAAACAAAAGACAGGAAAGAGAAAACTCTGAAAAGACTCCCAAATACACTTAAAAACTGCAATTAAATTAGGGTAAATCTAACTGTGGCTCCAAAATAAAACTCAGTCGGCAAATTTCACGCATTTGTTTAATTTACCTGTACTGTCTTCTTGATTCTGTGTGAAGGCCCAGGATACTCAGAAGAATACAAGTCTGTCAGGAACAAGGAGTTGATCAGCGTCGACTTCCCCAGACCAGATTCGCCTGCGAGAAAGAGAATCTTACTGGCAAAAAGTATCAGCGGACAACACGGACAATTTAACTTGAAAGTGTTTACATAAAAATGCCAAGGTTTATAATTATTAAATTCAATCAAAAAGTCTGGATGAGTCAGAGGAAATGGACATAAATGTTCAGATTTACATTCCCCTACAATTAGATGGAATGGAATAACAGGTTCGTTTAACTTTCAGTTGGTATGGTGCTCCTCAGTGCACACAGATTTCTAATAATAATAATAATAATCACCACCACAAAAATCATCATCATAATGTGACATTACCACTAAAGTAATTCGTGGAGAGCATAAATTGTGTTAAATGATGGTTCACCTTTGCTCATTATGATTTATGCTTCACCATTGTGCCATCAAAAGGTAATGAAAGACGACAGCAAAATTCAAGTAAGGGCATGAAAGCTTTGGATTGTGACCCACAACAACATATGAACTTGGATGAAGTGATCAAATTGCAGCGGACTTCCCCTCTTTAATGGTGACAAAAGCAGTTTGTCTGATGATACATACATACATAACCGGTCAAGTTGTTGAATGCCCCAGATTTTAAGATTTGCGGTTAAGTTAAGGATTGTGTTTATTGTGAATACCCAATCAGAACTTTTTCCAACAAGAACGAAGACTAAAGAAAGTTAAGTGATAACCTGCCTAGGCACTTGACATGAACCCAGCTAAGTTTATTGGTGATTAATTGGATAGAAAGATCAAGGTCAAACAGCAAACTAATGCAGATCTCGGTATTCCATAAGTGGAGTGAACATTCAGAACAATACCTTAAATAGCCTACAGTTTGTTCAGCTGTAATAACTGTAAAATATGTAAGATTTAGCCTGTTCTTATTACCATTTAACATTTGATTATGTTTTTACTCAATTGCTGTTCTGTATCTTTATTCTTTTACAAGCGACACTGATGATGCTCAAACTGTTACAGGTATGAAAACCCAAGCATTCAATAACTTTTGATTTTCACTATACTTGCACACATAGCTACCTAAATACCTTTACAATTCATCCAGAAAAGCTCAAGATCTCTGGAGACTGCAATTGCATGCACTGTGTAATAACTGGTGATACAGTCCACAGGATGGCTGCAGCTCATTAAACTAGCCAAACTAGTTAAAACACAGGTGGCCAATGGTTGCCGAGCACATCTGACTTCTTATACCAAGGGTTTGTTCAGTGAAAGACTGCCTGGCTGTCAGGGCCAACGTGAACATGCTAGTGTGTGCCTTCATGCCTTTCTGTCCTGTTCCAGGTGGCCCAGAACTTGACAGCTCATCCTATCTTTAGTCCACGTTCCTGGCTTTCCAGCCCACCTCACTCCCATTTGGCACCACAAACTAGTTACTCGCTTTCAGTATCCGGCAGCCCCACTGATCCTACCTGTCATGTGCTATTTTGTAATTCTATCCTTCCGTATTATCAGAGATGGGCTTCAATTCTGATTTGCCCTCAATCGTTACAGGTTGCTAGGTCACTGGTGTTCTGCACTCTAACCTGCTTGATTACTATCAAGATAATTGATTAGAGCCATACATTATCGCATACAGTATAGTGTAAACAGTGCCCCTCCACTACGGCTGCTGCTATTGTTTCTCTAACTACAAATAACATTGTGGTTTCGCATCTCCCTTTCACACGTCCTCCACTGTCTTGCCTCCATTCAGTCTACTTCCTTCCCCCATGTTACGCATTGCCATTACAGCCTTTGTACCCCTAGACGTCGTATGCCACGACCCAGCAGTTCTACATGTACGGCCTGTGCTGGGGATGGAGGGGGGGGGCGGGGCGGGTATGACTGACGGGACAAGAGTAGGAGCAGCTGGGGAAGGGGAGAGATGTCAGAAGTGTCACCAAGGGTCCTGGGAACCTCAGGAAGATTTCCCACCACTTGACTTAAAGAGGATACACTTACAGGGGGCCAGAGAGCAGAATGATAAGCTCCTTGGGACCCTAAGGACTGGGCACGAGAGCATCAGTAAGAATGATCGCTAACAAAACATGCAGAGAATGAAGTCTAGGAGAGTTCAAAAGAAATACCATGACTGGTGCACAGCGTGATGGTCTCGTTTCATCTTTATTCAAACTGAAAATGACCCGGCTCAATACATTACACTTTCACGTCTCCTTCCAGAGAACCTCAACCCGGAACTGCCTCCCCAGGAGCAGCAGGCAGCTTCCCAAAAATGCCCCGTGGCTGAGAGTCAAATGCTACCCCAGGCACTGGTAAAAATGTTGCCGGGGAAGTCTGCATCCCAGAATGCAATCTGACTGAACTACAGATGAATATTGCACGTGATCTAATAACGACACCTCGATTCACAAACAAAGCAGCAAAGCATGTCCATGGATTAGCCACTCTTGGGGCCACTTCTATTGTGTAACTTCATATCTACTCATGAAAGTGGTCTCTAATCACAATTTGATACAAATGGCTGAATCCAACATGTTAGCATCAACGAAGACTGAACATGCCAATGAAGAGAGTTCCTGCTGGGATACAAGGATGCCCAGAGAAGACAAGCAGGCCTGGCCATGGGCCTCAGCCTGTGTCCGGCACACTTCCTTTAAAGGAAACTCGAGCCAGCTGTGTAAACCATGGCAGCTTATTTAAAGGCACGCCCCACCACATGGACTCTCTGGTGCGAGAAGCGGGACAGCCTGGTTTTGTAAACCATGTTCAGACTTTCAGTGTGCCTGGCGGCGAGCACGACAGACACTGCTGCGATTTCTCCAAACGTTTGCCGGCAGAGGCTAAAGACTGGAAAAAGGCATTTCCTCTTTGGTTCATTACACATACACTTCCAAATTCATCCCAAAAGAGAAAATACTAATGTAACAGAGGTTATTGCAGGACTCAAAAAAAAGTTTCGCCAAACGTGTAGTCAGAAACGGCATTACCAGAAACCAGCAGAAGAGAAATATTTTCCACAGGACTTCACAATACAACTGACACCCTTCAATTTACAGGTACTGAAAAACTGCACAATTAGGGTTATGCAACTAAGGATGACGCTTTTCATAAGTTTACCAATTACCTGCAGTGCTAATGACAGGGTGTCTGAACGATTGCCACATAACAGCTCTTTTGCTAATGTAATAAGAGGGAAGCTCAAGGGTGTAGAGTCTCATTCTTTCTGGTATAACGGCAACTGAGGCATTCCGGGCGTTCTCCTACGGATGCTGGCTGAAATGGGAGGTGATGTCACAAGGCGTTGCCGAGCATTTCCTGCATAGATGCTGTATGCCATGGCTGCATTTTCAAAGCAGACAACCGGAAATGCGTAAATCTGCCTCAGCTGCTCTGGATACAAGAATGGAACTACAGGAAGCTTCCCACCCTCAGTCCCGTGGAGAAACACACACACATACACACACACACACCAGCCTGCATCAGTGAAAGGGAAGCAAGTTTGTTTTAAATGTGGTCTTACAGAATGCAACTCTTAACCCATCCCTAATGTATTACGGGGGCAGCTGGTCACTCTTCAGCAGAAGCCTGTGATGAAATTACATACTGCTAGACTCACATACGGGTGAGCTGAGCAGGGCAAAGCTGCATTTTTCACATTTCTCAACAGACCTCAAAGAGCAGTCTGATTTTGGCACAATACCATATAAGGAAATATGATTGCATAATGGTGTTAGCTCAAATATGATCAAAGTGGTATGTGAAAAAGACGATACTGATAATGTGATTCACAGGAAAATTCAGGAATGTCGTGCAGATTCAAAAAATGACTTTTTAATTTAAAAAAAACTTACCAACAACCATGAGAGTGAATTCAAAGCCTCTCTTGACTGATTTTCTGTACACTTGGTTTGGAAGGTTTGCAAAGCCGACATATCCCTCCAGGTTCTTCTGTTGCTGAGAAGGAATAATCAACATTTACAGAACATAGAAAAAAAAACAAATGAATGTAGTAATGAAACACTTCACAGGTCAGACAGATTTCACTGAACCTAAACTGGCTTTTAGCAGTGAACAGAAACAGGAGGTGAAGCAGAGTCTATAACAGTGATCTTTCTATAGGAATCCACTGCATGTCTAAATGCCCAAGAAGGGCTGGAGCAAACTTGTACAAAGTCATTTAACAGAGGGAGCATACAGAGAGAATCTGGACAACGGGTCACAAAGCCCTAAACATGACATCATGCTATTTCAGTGAACTCCCTGTAGAAGTCAGTGGCAAGACCATCTACAGCCCACAACTCAGTTTTGCTACAGCAGTTTCGACAAGGGGCCATGCTGGTAGTTTGCGGGAAAACGCCACACCATGCAGGAGACAAACGACATACTTACAGCTACTTTGAAAAGCATTCATAGATGGATGTTCAGTCCCAGGTGAGATGGTTGGGTAAAAAGAATGCCAGAGATGTTTACAATTGCCCAGGGTCACCCCACATGGACAGCAGTGTCAAGGAGAAGAATAAACAAACAAATATTAGCTCAGTGGAATGATACTTCATCTCGGCTTAGCTTTGGCCAAACTAAAAGGCATAATCTCACACACAAGAATAAAGATTTTGCACTACAAATCTTTCACTGAAAGATGAATCATACCACTGTGGTTGCCCACAGTGGTAAGCTACTATGACCCTCAAACAACAGTAATAATGCTAATAATATGCAACATAATATTACTTAAAAATAATGACAGTGTTTAAGATTCTGACCCAACAGATTTCCACTTTTATTTATTCCTTAGCTACATATTAGCTAAAGGATAAAGTGGGAGGAGCTTTAACAGCTTCTGAGAGATTTGATCCTAAGCTCTACTGGTGACACACCCAACGCCACCGATTCCACCACTCCATCGATTTCCTTTATCTACCCTATCAGTCAGAACACTGCTGTGCCAAAATTCATAGCTGCAATCTGGCATTAGGGCAAACGAGACGCCAGGCATTGCAACACAAACAAACACGGCGCCGCAAAGAAAGAAAACAGCACAGCCCCGGTCCATTTTACCAACTGCTTCAGTCCTTGGTTCTTCAATAAAGAAAAAGGATACCCATTATCTTAATGGGAAGAAATTTAATCGAATACAGATCTATTTTAACATGATACCTAAGCATTCTGGTACTTGCCCTGATGTTGATTTCAACTGATGTGTCAACATGTGAGAATCTAAGTCAAGCTAAGGTCATTTAAGCAAAGTGTGAATTACCAAGTTAATGGATGATTTCACCAAAGGCAACCACAGGTACGCTTTTAAGAGAATGAAAGCATAAGGGAATGGAGGAACAGTTTCTACATCAAGCTCACCGATGAGGCCTGTTTTAACATGTCATTTACACATCTCTCACAATAATTTCAAGACTAACACTATCCAGGATAGGTTAAACGGCAACACTTTTACAGCTGCAATAAATTGTAAATTTACATGTTCCTCAGCATTCCAATAAGTGTTACCATGTTAAATAAAGATAAAAATGAATGAACAAAGACTGGACAAGACAGAGGGTATAAAATGATAACGTCCATGTAAAAAAATGCACAAAACACCCTGCAGGTTACACACTGAAGATAGAACACTCCAGGTTTTTGTCAGTCTGCATTTTATACTCAGGAAATGGACTTTGAGGCCATAAGGATTTATTAAGGAAAAGGAGCCTTCTCCAAAGGTTGCAGCCGCTGTCTTGAAAAGACAATTCAGCCAAATGCATTAGTATATGTAAAAAAGCAAAGTGCTATCAAAATAAAAATTTAGAACCCATAAATACAAACGAGTCAATTGATTCCAACTTAAGCAGATTGAATAACTGCCTGCACAGAGAAAGCTGCAGTGATTCCAAGGCAATTTCACAGCTGATATTTCTTCAAAAATGCCAACTGCATGCAAGGAACTGACTGTGCTGCAAAGTAAGAGAGAATGATATTAAGCACTAGCATGCGTTACTACCGTGTCCACTAAAAACTGGTGTTTTCTGTGCTGAATTCTGAACTCCAGCTAGCAAAGAATGGGAACAATGTCAACTTTTTAGTGCAAGTGCTCCATTAGGCATTCTGATAGCCATGTACAGACTGGAGCTGATATTAAAACACCCTTCACCCTGACCTTCATTTTATCACAGTCCAGACAGTAACATAATAACAGACACAACTTAAGACAGACAGACAACACCCTGGTACTGCTTTTCGACCAACAGGGAACGGGTTCTTGATCCGCTTCCGTTCAGGATTCTTTGAACCTTGGTGCCAGCTAGCGAACCAGCCCGCTGTTGCAAAATGCACAACATAAGTAAATGGCAGCAGCAAGATTTTTTGACAACTCTTTTTTGTGAGTCACGATAATCCTTTAAGTTTATTACTTGTTCCAGATTATGAGTGAACCCAGCTTTAGCCACCTTCTCAAGTACTTTGCCATACAGCTTGCTTTTTCTTGTGCTGCTCTCCAGTTTTTCCTGAAACTCAGGAGATGACCAAATCACCACCAAATATTTAATTTCCTCGACAGACCACTGAAAATTTTTCTGAAGATTTACCCTTTTCGATTGCATTTGCCATTGTTGTGCTCAACTTTCTCTCCAAACTAATGACACAACCACTGATGTCATGGTTCACGCTGGAAAAACTAGCTTTCTTTTGGTTCCAGTTGGGAACCAAATTGTCAGATTCCGAACCAATTTATTTTTGGTCAAAATGCTTGGAACGGTTCTAAATTTAGTACACAAAACCAGAACAGAGGTGTATGACAGTGCAGGCTACTGCTAGCAAAATCTGTGCATCATTCACATGCAGTGAAGTGAGGCCGTCCCCTAAATTACACTGAAAGATGCAGCATCTTTTTGTCAAGGGAACTACTCCCACAGAGAGATCCAGCCAGGCAACCTTCTCACGCTCTCATACTGGCTGACTTCCCGAGGTCCCCCCACCCCCGGTCCCTCCAAAAACTAGACCAGAACAACAAGGGGAGGAAAAGCACAAAATTTTAAACACAGAACTTAGCTGTGGAGCGTCATCCAATAAGAGGGCCTTGGAGAACCTGCAGCAGCAAGTCTCCATGGGCCGTTGGGCTATGCGACTCCCTTATACATACACCACACATTTGCACTCTGACCCCTCCCTAGCCAATGGGAATCTGTGTACTTATCCTTGGGCACCACTATGAATCAGGTGCACCTGAACACCCTCCACCCCCCCCCAGAAGGTTGCCACAAGGTATTTGACTAAATGCAAACAAGTCCTAATAAGCAGCAAGAAGACACACAGTATTTGTTTAGTTCAGCAAGGTCAATACAGGCACAAGTCAAATTTAAACCAGAAAATTCACACTAACAGTGTGTCACTTTGAAGCAAGCCAGCCATTCTCACGACCCATTTTACCAGAGTCATCTTAGGTTCTACACCGGTTATCCATTCGTCTGGAGACAGCTGTTCCATTCCGGTCCAATCTCAATCACACTCTTAGGATAGCCAATTCCTGTCTTCCCTTGGATCCTCCTCCTCAGGGTGTACTTATGCAACCACCAAATGCTGAAATTAACAGTGTACCATCACTTCCTGATGATGCTTATCTGCCCGCACTGGTGGCAAGACTCCCCAATCCTTACAGCAAGTGGAGCCATGAGTACAGCAGATGCAGCCACGCACACACGTGCACGCACGATGCAGACGCGCAAGCTCCGTGCAGACTCACAGGAAAGAGCCAAACCACAGACGCCAAAGGCATTCTCTGCATGACTCGCCACCAACACAGCGTATGCCCAAGCGATTCACAGGACACTAAACACAACACTACATACTATAAAATGAGTGCAGCAGGGCTTTCCGTGACAAGGAGAGTTCACGACATGTTCTGCACGCTGCCACCTCAACTCTTTTCAACCCTTCTCACCAGACCTCAGACCACTTAATGGCGACACCCAGTAAATATTTGTAATGCCACCATCAAGGTCTGAGATTTTTCAGGTTCATGGCAAAGCAAGCAGAGTTTAACACTGGCCTCCGGTGGTCACCAGGACAGCAAGAATCTAGTGGGAAGCACAAATTCGAGGTGACAGAAGGGAAACAGTGAAGCGCCACTACGTTTGTAGAGAGAGGGGCTTGTTTTTCGCTCAGCGGGGGATTGGTGGAAGAAATGTATAAGGTAGTCTGCATCAGCAGGTTCGTGGTTTCAGACAGATGTGATCTTTGGGCTCCACCCATATAGCACAGAAGCGGAAATAAGGTACTCTGCTCCTGAAGGTGGCTCCAATTCTATACAGTCCTGGAGCTGAACCTCCCTCCCCCTTTTGACTTCACTTTGAATTTTTTTTTTTTTTTTTTTTTTTTTTTTAAATACAGCAGCAGTTCTGACTCCTCCTAGAACCCTATCATCGTCATCATCAGCAAGGTCTGACAACCCAGAAAAACAACTGCAAAAACCTCTCTCTCTGTCATTTCCTCTCCCAACCCTGCGGTCACACAACCCTCTGACATCCTCTGCCGAAAGCACCACCTGAACAAACTCAGACCCAGCCTCCTTACACATCGAGGCTGAGCTGACAGCCAATGGCCAGACTGTGCAGACCTTAATTATTTATTCCCATGCAATACAACTCCTAAAACCTTCAACTTCAAAACCATTCTTCAATTGGCCAATGAACAACACAGACCAGACTTATCATGAGCTATTAACATGAAGATTAATATCTACAAACGACCCCAAAGTGGTTAAGCCACTTATACTGCATATGCTTAACTCAAAAGTAGAAAAGACAACTGTGTTGCCTACACACAAACTTCTACTACTGCATACATTTATCTAAATCAAGCTAAACAGCAAGCATCCCAAATAAGATGGAAGAAAACTTTAGCATTCCAAATGGCGATACCCAGCTGGGATCCTTTAAAGCTCCTCAAACCAGGCTATAAAGACACCACAGGTCACATGTCACAAAGTATATCGGCAGTCCGAATGCCATGTGATACAAGCACGAGTGTAATACACTGCTCAGTTCCTTTCATACCACAGACAGATATAGAAGGCCTTTATTTCCTAGAAGTTCTGGGAGACTACCCGGTCCATCGGTACAACACGCAACAGTATTACAACAAACAAGACAATTTTGAAACAAAATACAAGTCTTGAATAACAGAAGCATCTCTTTAAAAGTACATTTTAGAATTATAACATAAAACCAAACATGACTTTTCTACTACAACACATACATAAAATTCTCGCTGCTTTTAAGACCTCGACAGTAAACAATGCTGACACATCCGGATGATTTAAAAAGGGAAGAAAAAAAAATCAATCACATCTACATGACCACTAAATGTACTGGTTTGCGTTTAGAATTTCAACTTCCACGTTTCACAGGTCCATTACTCAGATTTCACACATGCCAGCAAAATCACAAGACATTTAATGTGATATGATATCCAACAGAAAACGAAGGAAAATAGCTCGACCTGTAACAAACACAGGTGAATAGATTAGATAACATACTACAGGAAAACGACCTTCCCAAGAGCCAAGAGAATTCATTTATTGCAAGTACTGATCCCAAGGTTATCGTTCAGGTTAAGTCTTATTGCCTTGTCTTTAAGCGTAGCCTTAAAGGCGCCCTGGGGCACAAGCAGACAGGGAAGGTGTCTTTAAATTAACGGGTCCGAGGTTACATGGCTTCCCTGAACCTTTTTATAACCATTCAGGATTTCACCGTTCACCACATACGGTGCTCTCATAATTTACTCTACATGTCCCACAACTGGACAGCATTCACGACACATCCAGCCAGGTGACAGACATCCAGCAACTCATCGACAAAAAAAAAATAATTTAATAATAATAATAATAATAATAATCACAGTAGCATGCACCTCAGTGTCTCCAGGCTACCGAAATGATGACCCGAAAACAACACTTCCCCAAATGTTAACAGCGAATTTTTAAACTTTTGAACAGGGAAAAACAAAAAAACCATCAACAAAATGCTCGTTGGTCTACTTCGGACTCCCATGGCAGTAAGTAACCAGTAATATTTAATATCTATACACATTTCATAGTCTACGTCAATGGCTAGCATGGAGGCTAACGCTAGCAAGCTCGGGTGGTTCACTATTCAACTTGGTGCCTTTTACATACTTTACACCCTAAAGTCTACACATATGTACGCACTCTGAAACGTAATTAACTATTAGTATTAATTAATAGTATGTAGCTACAGCTAGCAATGGCAGAAACCATTTCACACAGATGGATAAGATACACAGGAAATGCCTCCCTCGAGCTCACAGTTTAGTTTCTAAGACTAAATTAATGACTGGACGTCGACCGTCTATATTACTGGTCCCATTCTGCTAAACGGCTTTAAAACCAGCTGAAATGCTTGTGGTCCCGCTGCTTAAAACGCCTGAAGAGACTCACCCATGGTGTTAACGTCGCCAGCCGCCTCTGCAACCGATTTCCACAGAGCGAAAGTCCCCCCCCCTCGCGCTCGCGCGTCGGCCCCCTCGACACCGCGCACACTTACGTAAACTCTCACGCACCGAGCGCGCCGCCCTGTTCAAGACACGGAGGAAAGCGCGCACGGGACGGTTGGTGAATAGCGGCAGCGCGACGAACGCGAAGTACCGCGAGATCACGTACAGCCACGCCAAAGGACATTTTTGAGATGTTTTAGAACGGGAGCCGTCGGAGAGTCACTGGCTTTTCCATAATACGAATACGAGAAGAATAAAAGACAAACATTGTTACAAACGACTACCTAATTTTTGTCATGCTGTAATACGCTTAATTAAATCTAGAGTGATGTTACCTTGATAAAAAAAAAAAACATTTTTTTTTTGTCAAAACTTTAGTCTGTCATGTTCACATAAACAGAATCAATGATCATATATAACGTAGCATTAGTTAAAGATATACATGTTACGGTTCTATATTTTGGATAACGTGGCCGACGTTTGCGGGGTAAATGTGCGATATTTCAAAGTTAGTATTTCATAGGATGGTATCATAAAATAGCGTAGAATAAATTACCATTGTAGGGTGCGTTACGGTAAGAACGCAAACATAGCTGTTGTAATGTAAACCATTTAAAGTAATTGAACTATAAATGAAAGAACAACAAACGTATTTATATATTTCAACATGCCTCTAAGTCAGACTTTGGAACCAAAATGTCTATGGCTCTGCGCCCCCTACTGGACACTTTTCGGAACAGCAACAAGTTCTTCAGTTTCGTGGCCTATTTGATGACAATTCAAGTAACCATTTATCTCCTGCTCAGTGCCGTCTCGCCTAAAGGAGGTACAGTTTAAAACTTCAGGGAGCTTAGGACATGTGGCCGTCAGCTATCTGGGGTCCTAGAGTACTGTTCTTCCTCTGTATGAGCCTGCAGACGGCATTCTGTTTGACACCAGTAGAGGTGAATCTAAGCATGGGTAAGATGGGCAACCACTCAGAGCAGCATAGTGGGAGAAGCTCACAATGTAGCCGCACAGAATGGCCCTCGCCCTCTCCCCGCCTTGGGCTTAGTAATCCATCATTACTTTTCTTCCACACACTCATAGTGACATGACAAGGGGAATTATCCTGCTAGTGCCAACCCATGACTGAGGGGTAGACAGTTATCACGGGTGGACCTGGGTCACAGGGATGGACAAATACCCTGAAGCATTCAGCACAACTGCTTCTGGTCAGTATGTGCCTGTCCTTTTATATCCACTTCCTCATTTGCACCTTTACAGGTGTGTTATCTCGCTGCTGGAAAGAGCCAACTGTGCTACTAGGGGGTGGTCGTAATGTTTTGGCTCATTGGTGAATATGCCTCCTTTAAAATGAAATTCTTGGCATAGCGCAGCAGCCAAACTATACTCTTTGTGGTTCCAATCAAGTCTAAAATTGTCTTTTAATGACTTCTTGGCAGTCGCCATTCTCCAAACAAGATCCTCATCTGTGAGACAGCTGTGTGCTAGAAGCTTGGTGCCTTTGTAATCTCTTTAAATTACTGGTCTACGGACCCTGCAATACTTTCGTTCCTTCTAATAGGAAGATGCAAAAACGTCCAAGCATGAGATAAACAAGTGATCAATTAGCAAAAAAAATTGACATTAACCGACGGTGATGCACACATGTAAACTGAGAGCAAAAAGTCGGGTAAATTTACCAGTGATGTTATCTGTCAGCTCTCCTTCGCCAGTATAACCCATAATTTTCATAGTGCTGGATTCTGCTGCAAACAAATTTTGGTTCACCAAAGTGTTTTTATTTTATAGAGTACATAGCAATGCTCTGTGACAAACACTATTTACAGTTCCACATGCTGTGCTTCTTACAGATGTGTGATTTCTGAAGCCATTCACATTATTGAGGTTTCATTTCTAAATAACCATTTCCACTACGACATGACATAGCCTTGAGGTCCGGTGCAAAGTTCCAATTCCTGAAGTATGACATTACCCAGACACCCGCTGCCTCAGACATGCTGTCTGCCTGATTCTGTCCATGTTCTTCACTGATGTTTTAATTTACTTCAGCTGTCAACAGGAGAAAAGGGGGAATTTCATCATGACTGCCTTAGAATGATCAGTTGCTGTAGATGTTTGAAATATGTTGATGAAACACTTTCAGAGTCGTTTCACTTCAGGTTTCTCATCAGTCTGACTCGCAGAGATTTTACCACATGGCATCCGTCTTTGCAGCCATCATACACACTAGTCCTGGCCTTCACCATCACCTCCTCCTCCTCCTCTACAACTGCTTCCAAGCTTGAGAGGTCCCTCAGGTACCTTCTCCCCCCCTTTGTGGTCAGAAGTTATGCTACCAAGTCAAATCTTTAAAAATACCTGGTTTTTCATCACACCCAGCCACACGTGACCATGTGGCTGCCATAGGGAGAACCTGAGAGAAGACAGGCCAAGTCAACGGTTCTCATCCAGCGAGTCAGCAAGGTCAGGTTCACTGTGTTCCGATCACGACAATAGCTGGCCCTGCAGCCATCAGGCTACAACACATCCCTTTCCGTATTACTGATTATTCCTTTAATTAGATCCACTGAGAGAAGCAGCTACATCATGATACATGCTGGATGTACGTTGGCTACAAGTTGAAGCCAGAATGAATGCCTCTATTCTATTGAGCCTGGCAAGGAAACAGCAGCAAGACCTCATCAGACCCCACAGAGCTCTCAAAGGTCCATAACTTCTCACTTTCTTGTGTCTGAAAGGCTGCAAATGAATCTCTTGCGTGTTTTCAGCCTTGACCCGTGTGTGATGGTGGAACAAGCTGCTCCTCAGCTCTATGAGAACAGCATTTCAGCCTTGAGGTCTTTACATGCTTCCTTAACCCAAAAAGAAACAGTAATACTCAGCAGGATTTCAGCAGCCTTCCATACGCTCATACCTAAGTACAATGTCTGTACCCTTTTTAAAAACACATGATTAAAGACAAGCACTTTTAAGCCAATTAATCACATTCTATCAGAAAAATTCTTATAGTGCCTGCTTTTTTGCCAACTGTTACTCTCATTATTTGCTACTATAGGCAGCGCTAAGGGACAGTAACGTCCATCCAGCCATTATCCATACCACACATTCAGTGCCGGGCATAAACCAGGGAATACCCTGGGTGGCATAGGGGTAATACTTGCAGTGTGTGTTTTAGCTCCTCCAGTATAAAGCAATGCTGCACAATGATTTACCACTTTTACAGAGTATGTTTGCTCAACCTGATCTTAAATGCTCATACACCATGTTACATGATTGTATGCTGCTTTGGGCCAGATCTAACAACTGACCAAGGATGGATGGAGGATTGGTTGGATGGGTGAGTGGATGGATGCTTTTTCTTTAACATCACAGGATTCCTTTAAAATGTCATTGGAATGTGATAAAATTAACAGTTTACAATGAAATGCAGTACTATTATAGTGCATACATGTATAAGACGTGGACTTTATTTCACACAACAAATTCAATACATTTTTAAGTAAATGTATGTGTTCTTTAGATTCAGAGGAATGAGGAGTGTGGAAAGGAGGTGAAGAAGAGAGTGCAGGCAGGGTGGAGTGGGTGGAGAAGAGTGTCAGGAGTGATTTGTG